>JAECUM010005255.1:0-113445 GCA_016617855.1 Megalonaias nervosa
GCTACGTTAAAAATCATAATCACATCACTGGGTGTTTGTCATCATCAGTCTTACATTTGACAGTGGGGCAGTCCTAAACAATTTTAATCCAGTGTTGAACATGGTCAAATGAGTTAAAATGTCTCCATAGCACAGCTTTAGCCTCTTCAACATCCTCCTCTGTGAATCCTTTAAAATCACAATCCTATTAAAAAAATAAGCCTTCAGTTTGCTGGACAATGCAAGATTAAATGTCCTAATTCACTCGAAAATACTGATAAGACTAACTCACTTTTATATCCAATTTCACTGGAAAGTGACTCTTAATTATTTGAATAGACCTTGTTTGTACTGTAGTTACATTATGCAAATGAACATCTCTCTCTTCTGGGCTGCACTGCAGCAGATCATAGAAAGCAGTGGCAAGCTCAAAAGACGTCTCTGCTAATCCCTTTTGTGATCTCTTGCTGTCCAGGTGTCGATAAAAAATTGACGACAATAAGTTGGTCTTCTGTATAATCAGTGAACTGTTTTTACAAAGATCAAGTCACCTATCTTCTGGGCTTGGCTTTAGTGTTCAAGGCAAATTTGACAGTCAGATGTACTTTAGCCAAATACAGTATTTCATACAGACCTCCAACATTTATGACTTATTAGAGACACGGGTAATTTCAAGTGTTCAATAGCCTGTTAGGAATACAGTATCTTACTTTGCCTGAATACAGCAGTGGCTAATTAGGGTTAAACTGTGGCTGTATAAAACATGTTCTAGTAATGTCCAAATAAGAAACAGTAGTTTTTGATGTAATGTTTAAGTTGATGGGTGTAGAAAGAAATTTAATTTTTAAAAATTAAATTTTTTATAATTTTGATATTGGGATCCATAACTCTACTGCATTATATCCAGAATCATGTTATAGTGAAGCAGTTTATAATGGGGGAGATCTGTACTAGTGTTTTATCTACCCATGCATCAAATACGCAGAATTTTCCAATTTGACGCACAAAAGTCAACGATGGTACGTAAATTGACGCACCCCAATGTTATGTTTTGCTGATTAACACAAAACAAAGGTTTGGTCTAAAAATCATCGCCGGTACATAAATTGACGCACCCAATTGTTATGTTTTGCTGATTAACACAAAATAAAGGTTTGGTCTAACTACTTCATTGGCTAGATTACAACTTGCTCAAACAGAGAAAACACTCGCACATCAGTTTCTTAAGCTGATGTTATCCTAATACATAGGGTTAAAACTGAGTGTGGAGCCTGGAGCTGACCTTATGTGACCTGTAACTGTCACGTCATTTGTAGCAACAGGATGTTAGAACCATAAATCACTACACACAAGAAAGAGGCGAAAAATAAACATGTGATTTTACAGTGATTCTCACCAGAAATTATTATTTTATGCGCATCCTATTCCTTGTCTCGCAAAGAAGCAACAATTTCCATTCCGTCAATTATATGTCTTGCGTTGTTCCAAGATACTATCAGCGTTCGAATGAAAATGGTGTCCAAGGTAAAAAAAAACTTAAAATAGATCCAAAACCAACGAAATTATCATTTGGACTGCGTTTTTACAACCGACCGTTGATAATAGTATTACTATCGAACCATTGGAGCCTTCATCATCTTAAGATGAGGTAACGGTTACATGTAAGATAAAACGTAATTTTGTGCAACAATGGTTGAAAACATACAGCTGGCTACGTTTTCAAAAAGAAGTTAAGTCAAGTGAAGAATGTGACAGTGAAGACGCCTTTATGTTTTGCCATATATGTACAGAGGATAAAATAAACCTCGATGACCAAATGTGCAAAAAAACAATAACTTTCATAACAGTACACTGGAAAGGCATGCTGGGTTGCCAGAAAACAAACTGTGGATTGAACTCCAAATACTATCCAAATCTGTGAATGGCATTTTGTCCAAGTCTCAACATATCTTGATTCCGAGGTCACGTGCACTGCTTATTCCGCTACACTCGGAAATGAACACAATTATGAAACCTAAAATTGTTTACTTCATGTGCTCTTATAAATGACCACAAGTACATCTCTGGGTCTTTCTGCCCATGAATTCAATCACTGTAAATATCAGTATATTTTCTCACCCAGCCGCCAGTCAAAGCCTTTGAACTTGCCACCCTGCTATTGCATCATGTTCTTTTGATGTACTCTTATAATGACAACATGTACATCAAGGGGTCTTTCAGCCACTGAATTCTGTAATTGTAAATATTAGCACAGCTAAGTGATCAATACATTTTCTCACTAAGCAGGTGGCTGAAGCAGGACTGTTAAGTCTTTGAATTTTGCCGCCCACCTATTACATGTGTATGGAGGACTCCTGCCTAAGTGATTTTCTGCGTCCCAGATAAAAAAAATTGGCGTCCAAATACGCGTGAGTAAGCGTTTCAGAGACCTCTGGAAATTTCACATCACCAGGCAAATTTTAATGCAGTTTTACAAACAAGACATAGCAGCGAAAGTGCTACTTAAGTGTGTACATTGGCAGAGCGTAAAAGACATCCCTTTTTTGAAATACAAATCTCTTCTTAATTTAATACACGACTTAACATGTAAAAAAAATTGATGCCATTGGCATTTTGAAGAATTCCGCTGTTCAGTATGACTTGGCTACTACCTGTTCAGAGGTACTGGAGAGCCTATCAAAACATTGTTGAGGATAATCTTATATGTGACCTGCAAAATTCGTCATTTGTGACAGCAATGGCAGATGAAAGTACTGACATAGCCAACAATAAACACCTTGTCATATATGCTCAGATTATTTCTGATGATATGAAACCATCAACAAGATTTTTAACAAATATAGAATGTTCAGATGCGTCTGGCAAAGGAATTGCCTTATTGGCTTTAGTCACATTATATAACTATTATTTTTGTTGTGTATTTAAACAATATAATTATTTTTTAAAAACTACTTTATACTGATCATCGGCTTGAATAGGACTCATAGGTTTGGATTTTGACTCACTGTTTTTTGCCTTGATGAGTCAAATGTCTTACATGAAGCCATTTGTAGATAAAACATTGCTGTACCTTTGTTTTTAAATAGCCTTGAAAGGTGTTTTCACTTTTACAGTTCAACTACATGTTTGACATACCCTGGCTGATACAGCAATATCCGAAAGAGTTCAGGTTTGTATATTGATGTGAGTGCCCTGATTTTGTTCATTCCCAAATTTCACTCAGTTTGAACAAAGTTCTCTCAGATCACTTTATGAAAAAAAAAACGAAAAAAATCTTGTGTCCTAGGATAATTTATGACAACATCTATGGTAATGTCTGACAGCTTCAATAAATATCACTTTCCTATGCTTTGTTTTTGGTGCACAGCAGCTGGTTGTATGTCTGGTAATGAAAAAGTTCCTTGCGAGATAATTCAGTATAGATGTTTTTCAGTTTCAGGCAATATATCGCCTTGAATTTTAACTAAAGGTAGACTATTGATGAAGTGTTACTGGGTGGGACATCATGCTACATGTCTGTGGCATGATGCCCTAGTGCTAGACCACTATAAAATGCCACACTGCAGACACCTTATCGATATGGCTGACAAATTGTTCAAGCTACATTAAAAATCCAAATCACACACATATTCTAAAATTGTTCCCAAAATTCTTCTTATCAGGAGATTTTAATATTGACTTGAACTTATAGAAAAATGCAATTATCCATTTCCATGAATCTGATCATGTTCTTAATTAGTCTTGATTACAATACAGTTGCATACTATTCTAATGATATGATATTATTTTCAAGATGTTTAAACGTGTTTTCATGTTTCTGTTTTCATGTAACTTCAAGGTCTAAGCCGCTGTTAATTGTTCATGGAGAGCAGGGACCAAGTAAGACTGAACTTGAAGCTGAAGCCATTGACTACAATAATATACGCTTTTGTCAGGTAAAGAATGTTTATTTAGAGTTTAAAGAACACAGAAAAGAATGTTCCTTGTAATCAAACACTTTGGGTGGGGGCAAAATTCAAGTCTTATTGTGGTAGCTTTGCCATTTATCATCCTTCTTCTGTTTAAGTCAACCAGCCTTCCTTCCCCCCAGCCCCCGAAAAAAGATGATTCGTTCAGCCATTGATTGGCTACCAGGTTTGATCAGCTTTCTTTAGATACTTGAATCTGACTAAGCCCTCACAAAACGTTAGTAGAGGATCAACGCTAAAGTTGAGACCCAGCCAAATTAATTGCAGCTCAAGATATGCAATTAAGAACATTGGTTCCATTTGAAATTGCTATTTTAAAAGGTGTTCTGGAATTGAAATTGTAGATACCATCTAGATTGCAGGTCCTGTCAAGATGACTACATGAAAAATAGAACTGATATCCCAGTCAAATGATTGAATTAGGTTTATTCAGAGGTTCATAATATAATGGCTTCAGTTTAAAAGTTTAAAATTTATTTATTTATTCCAGTTGTAAAACTGAAACATGTAAAGAAATTTTAAGTGCATGACATAAATGTAGTTTAGAGATATACCAATATTCTTTTTACTGTGCAAGTTGCAATTGTAGACAAATTCACCTTACACCTGTCTCTCTGTCAGAAGTGTATAATATCCGAGGAGCATCTCCATTACCATATTATCATACCTCTCATTGATTCAGATCTTGGCATATTATGGTCTTTGAGGAAGATGGATACCTGAACACCTTGAAAAAATCACTGTCCAGGGATGGATGACAACACTTTTTCTTCTTCAGATATGTTACCTGATCATAATACCTTAGGATAACTACTACCACCTCACAAATCCAATCCTCCCAGGTTAAAACTTTTTAACTTAAAACTTAAATTTTATCTGCCCACATAGGTGGCAGTTAGAGTGATCGCTCCTGGATACCTTAATTGGCACCAAATCCCATGAATTCTTTAGTTACTACTTCCGCTTGTGCCAAGTAGGATGCTTTCTACAGACAGAGAGGCCTCACAAGCAGTTTGGAAGTTTTCTACCTTTAAATAAGTTGGAGGAATTTCATCTTCATATTTAAGTATACTCGGTCTATAAATTTCCAAGTTTTCTATTCTGTCTTTAATCGACAACAAAGTTTATGACTTTTCATTGTTATCACTTTGCAGTCTTCAGACATTTAGGCACCTTTGGTACATCACAGATTACGGCTTCAAACCAGAACTACTTTGCAGGATTGCTCAGACAACAGCAGCAGTAACAAGGTTGAGACCAATGCGAAAAGATGCCAACATTGCTTTTGGTTTCAAAATAAGGCTGATGCACTCGATTGTCATATCCATTTTTCTGTATGCTTGTGAAACATGGACACTCACATCAGATCAACAAAGAAGGATTCAAACCTTCGAAATGAGATGCTACCGCAAGATCTTGGGCATCTCATATGTTGACCATGTAACCAACAAAGAGGTCCACAACAGGATCCAACGAGCCATCAGACCCTATGAAGACCACTTGACTACTGTAAAAAAGCACAAATTGAAGTGGTACTGTAATGTCTCAAGATCATCTGGACTGGCAAAAACAGTCTTGCAAGGCACAGTGTGAGGGTGCAGAAGAAGATGCAGACAGAAAAATAGGTGGGAAGACAGCATTAAGGAGTGGACAGGCATGGGATTTGGAGAGTCACAAAGGGCAGTAGAGAATAGGGAAAGATGGAGAGAATTGGTTGTGATGTCAACTGTGGTGCCCCAATGACCTCTTGGCTTAAGGGATTGATGATGATGGTATATACCGTTCATGATGGCATCCCCTCACATTGCATTAACTGTATTAATAATTGCAGGTCTGATGCATGATATAGAAACTGATATAATATTGTTGTATAATTTCCTATACATCCGGATACATACATACTGCTCTAGTGACCTAAATGATTGGAGCATCTGCCTCAGATGCTGGAGGTCGCAGGTTCAAACCCCAGCCAAGTCATACCAAAGATTTATAAAAATGGAACTTGCAGCTGCCTCACGTGGCACTCAGCATTATGTTAGTGTTAGGTCTGGTCAGTCTGGTGTCATGATAATATGACTGGTTGGTATATGATGCAACATGTAGACCATGGGTGAGACCAAACTGACAACCACTTGACATGTGTAACCTCCTCTGTATGTCAATCTTTGAATACATGTTACACTTGCATATTATGGACAGAAGTCAATGGGCAGCAGTTATATGGGTACTAAAGGAGAAGGTGCACAAGCATACTTTGAGGGACAAAGACATCATCAGCTTGCATGTGAGGGATCAAAACCATATTTACTGGGGTGCAATATAGAGAGCAATAACAGCCTTAGTTACCATCTTGCATATAAGAATTAAGGGCTGGTTACATGGATCAATATCCCGTACCCTGTGCAAACTTCAAGAACTGGACAACATCATGCCACCCAAGATGGCCATCTTCTTTCATACCTGAACTGGCCATATACCTCTGATTACAATGGTCCATGACCACAGTCGATCATAAAGTAGCAGCCACAAGATGAATGAACTTTGTCTAATTCCACAACTTGCATATGATGCCCATCTCAGCTTCTCAGTACCCATGAACCCAGTTATTCGGCCATCCAACCCACATAGTGCTGCTAGGTACTTCCTGTGGAAGATGTCCAGTATATACAGGCACTCTTATGGATTAGTCTAACCTGCATAGTGCTGCTTGACACTTCCTGCATATGACACAGTTTATGCCGGCACTTTGAGACAAGGCTAACCCACATAATGCTGCTGTGCACTTCCTGTGAACGATGTTCAGGTTATACTTGCACTTTCATGAATCAGTCTAAATCACATAATGCCACTGGACATGTCCAGCATATGATGTACAGCTTGTTGCCTCAGTTTCCAAGATTCATCTCGTCCTGATGCCTTTACCTCCCAAAGGGAGCATCTACTCAGTGACCTCTTTAAGTAGCCAGATCCAACTCAAAATGTGCTGCAAGTGTAGTTAGCCACCATCCTCAACATTCTTCTCCAACTACTTCACAGGTAGCACAAGAGACATTGGCTTCCCTACCTTTATCCAAAAACAATGAAAACCAGTTTTCAAGTTCACTCGTCATAAGAGGCATGAAAATTACATGCCTGGACTGAAGAAGTTTTCCACCCATTCCCATTAGAGTTCTGTCTTCCTCATTCCTCTATAACACCTGCCTGGTGTACAGTTCTGACATCCGGTGATCATTGACTAAGGAAGAATCTACTTTCATTTGCTTTCCCAATCTGTCATTTTGGGCTGCTTATATCATCAGTTAGAAGTCCCAAGCCTCTATGGACACTTTTTCTCACTGATGCCTTCACTTGAATTGTAGTCAGCAGTTCCAATAGCCCCACACACCATTTTGCAATTTGGATACCCAACAGTTGCTGCATAATGTCATAACCATGGGCTCTGTGTTGGTTCTAGTATCTTTGGCGATCTTTCAATAGGCAAAACACTGCTTATTTTCTCACCCTGAATCTAACCAGACATTGTGGGAGTCTGTTTATGGAATGGCCCACTTCTTAAACATTGAGACCACACATATTATGGCCATGGTCGAATCAGCAGCTACAAGCTTACAACTTGTGGAACGAGATACAATGCTCTCTTCCTCCACCTTTCTTAAAGACCATCACAACTTTAATGACCTAATCTCCTCGTTAATAATGAGGTTGACAAAATCCATAAACAAGCAACCAAGGGTACCATCTTTCCCTCCCTCACAGTCTCAGCTACAAGTGTAAGGCAAACAACAAAAGATTGCAGGGATGTCTCTAGAACACAGGCCACTGGGAAGCTGTCCAAACAAATTTACAACCATTGAAAACCACAGTTCTCACAAACTGAAGTGGACAAAAGGCAAAGGGAGGGCAATTGTTTTCACCAATATTTCTCTCCACAAGAACCTCCTTATTTCAAATTACATCATCTTCAGGCCCCTCTCCCCCACCCATCTCCACGTTTTAAAGATGCAGGTCATTGGAAGGCTCCAATCTTTCGCTGCTGAATGGAGAAGATTTGCCATGATGACACGTTGACCTGACAAGTGGTTTCTGGAGGACTATGTATCATGTTCAGTGTACCTCCTCATTTGCCCAATGTTCCTTCATCTACAAATGAGGCACTCTTCACTTGGTCATCAATCTAACTGCATTCAGTCAACTCTTTTATATGTGCTTTGATTGACAATGGAATGCAACAATCGGTTCTAAATGCCATCCATTGGGGAGACTAATCATTGTGGACTTGCAAGAGACATGTCCTCACATCCCCACTCACACAGCTTCCATGAAGTTCCTGTGATTCACCTACAAAAACTACAGGCTACAAAACAGCAGGTGAGTTATGTCATGGAGCAACACATGATATCACTTGTTACACTCCTAATCCTCAGTCTCCTTGTCAGCGAGGACATCTCTGGCCTCATACCAAATTTTTAAGATTTTGGTCATCTTGGTCTGAATTCAAGTAAACACAGGATGTCTCCCTCAGGAATGAGAATTTACTACTATTGTAGATTACTTGCCTAAATGGAACAGTCCACTCACTAGAGAATTTCCTCACCTGCTGGGTTTGCTCAATGCAGCAGCAGACATCTTAGTTCCAGATCACTTTCTTGGATTCCCATTACAATGATTCTGTGGTTCAAATGAGGCAGAATCTTTGACCATTGGACCAACTTTCACAATCTACACAAGATAATGTTCCATCTTGAAGGTAGGGAAACCTCTGCAAATACAACCTCCAGCAATCACAGTCTATGTGGATGAGAACACAGAGGAATGGGGGGATGGGTAAGTCTCCTTCAATCATTATGGGATACCAGTGGAGTGTGGCCCTCTCAGGATCAATGTTTACATATCATTAGTCTTAAGATGAAAACCGTTCCTGAAACTTTTCATTGCTGGCAGGATAACCTTCATGACAATGGAGTTCTCATTCTGTCTTACAGTCCTACTGTGGTGACTTATCTCAAACAGAAAGGCAGAACCAAATCCCTAAACCTTTTGTACTCTTGTTTGTTATTTTCTAAAGTGGTGTCTTCAGTAACAATTCCACATCGAAAATAAACATACCCTCATGTGGCTGATGAGAGAATGGTATCTTTACTCAGTAGGTGTGTGATGGGATCATCCTGTGGAGGACCTATTGGCTACAAGGTGGATGCTAAAATCCCAACCTTTGTCTCACCAGTACTGGACCCAAAGGTCTGGACTATCGAAGTTCTTTCTATGATTGGAACAGCCAGTGTATACACTTCCCCTTCAACACTGCAGGTTCTAAAGGTGATACAGGAAACAAAAGAGGTGGAGTATTGCTTCATCATAGGAAATCATGGGTCAACGACCTCATCAGTCTCACAACAGGATCACCAGGAAATAGAGATATTCCCTCAATTGTTCAAGCAACCATGATGGTGGGTGTTTCATCCTTTCACAGAGTTGCTGAACCTGCACATCTGGATCTTATTAAAATACACCTTCAGGAACAAAGAGTTCTCACAATTAGTGGTATAGAAATTGCTCTGGTGAGATGTCCTTCCTCCATAAAGGAGTACAAAGGCAATAGAATATATTGTGACAACAGCATGCACAAGAATACTTTTTAACACATCAGGCATCTATATTTTAATAACTAACTTTGTGTGTTTCTTCTACAGGAAACAGCACCAGTCACAATTAAAACCTACTGTTCCATGATCACTACTACACTGCATTATCATGAAAGGGAGGATACTGGACAAACTAAAGACCTATCAGATCTTCTTTCCATTATGATTACACACGTCCATTGATATTGGATCCTTGCCCAAGTGGAATCTGTCATGGGCACTAACCTAGCTGATTTAGAAACCATTTGAACCACTATCATATAAAACCTGTCTCCTCACTGCATTGGCAGAATCAGCAAATATATGCCCTAATAGTGGACAAGCAGTTCCGACAAGATGGGTCAGTATGAATTATGATGGTCTCGGCTTTCATTGGCAAGAACAGGCTACTGTTCCTGGGTAATCACACTTTGGTAATAAATTCTTGTCTACTTCAGTGACTTCATCTCAAGGTCATCTTCAAGACCCAGTATGAGGTCTAAAGTGTTATTTAAGGAAGACAGAGCTGTTGCATTGAGAGAGATCATGCCACTTCTTACCCAACATAGAGGAAAAAGACAGAATATCAACACTGACACTTTCTTCCTGGATAAAGTGAGTTGTTCATTCCACATATCAGAAATAACCCCACACCAGTGAATTTGCTTCACAACCCAGCTCACAAAGTTATGACAGTTATCACAAATATTGCATATGAACAAAACTATTCTCTGGCTGTCATTATCCATTGCATTAGATGGAGATCTGAGTACACTTCTCCAGCTTTTACCTCAGAGATCTTTCATCCTAAAAGACTCAATTTGATCTGGTGGGACCTATAGCCATGGTGCAGAAAGTTGCCTTTCCTAGCCATATATAGCTTCATAAATATGTGGCTTCATTACATCTGTTGGATTTGTGGGAGGGGATAATTTTCCCTTTCAAAGCTGTTCCCATATGGGAGTCTGTTTTTCAGTTGGATTATCTAGAAGCTGTCTCACATACATTAGGAGACCATATATGGTCTCTCTGGAATAAGGGGATGTATCTCCCTCCACTTCTTGTAAACTACTATGATCAGGTAATGTATTTGAAGAAGAAACAATTTTTTTTTTCTGTGAAATATGTTTTTTTTATAATACTTACCCAATCATAATGCACATATACCCTCCCAGCCTCCCTGCAGGTATATCCGCATAGAGAATATGCCTTCTGCTCCAGTAGTAACTTAAGAATTTACAGGATTTGGCTCCAATCCCGGTATCAAAGGAATATCACTTTTGCTGCCACCTAGATGGGAAGATAACTTAAAGCTTTTTATATAAAAAGTTTTATTTTTATATGCTCATTTTTGTTTCCATTACATTGTCAGAATCATGCAATATTTTACGATATTGCACACCTTCATGTTGCACTCACGTGCACCACACATGTGCCCAATAGTGTATTAAGAACTACTTTGTAAATAAATCATGTACACTCATATAGTAGACGCTTTACAGTTTGGTTGATTAAATTTGTTTCTGAATGAACTAAAGCAGATGTTTCATGGACTGCCACATACCAGCTGCTTTGCAATATTCTGTGTTAACTTTTTTGATACACTGTTTCAGATTTAAGCTAGCGATAGATGCCAGACAGGTCATAAAATTGTTGGGTCCCTACAAATAACATGCGAATGACAAGGCATAAGCGTGTCTTCTTTAGCTGGTAATAAGAATGGCAAAAAATATACTTACAGTTTTACAGCCTGAATTTCCTCAAAATATGGGGCCTCAAGTGGCCGAGTGGTCTAAAGCACTCACCATTATGGATCACTGCCATCTCACCTCTGTCTGCGTGGGTTCGAGTCTCTGATTCAGCCAATGTGGGCATGTGAGAAAGCTTGCCAGTAGCGGTTTTCCTGGGTTCTTCTGCCACCGTTTATACTGGCTGCCATGTATTGCCTATCTTGTGCTGAAAATGGTATTAAACCCTACAATAACAACAACAACAAATCCTCAGAATGTACTTTCTTTGTTCTGCAAATCCGAATTATGTGAGCTATGTCATGGGTTCTAAAGCTTGATTACACATTTCGAAACTGCACTGTAATTTTGACTATATTCCAAGTGCAGTTACATCTCCTTACTGCACTCAAAATGAAATAAACATTATATTCCATAGCATCTTTTTGATAAGTACAATTGAAAGACTTAATATTTTTCCCATGTTATGATTCCAAACATTCAGTGACAGAACAGAAACACTTGCAGATGTCAACATGCTGCTCCCTTGCTGCTGAAATTAGATGTACTTCATGTAGAATTGACACAGAAAATCCACTCATTATCACAAAATTTAGCAGAATCAACAAAAATACCAAAATCTATTCATTCCAGAACAAATGGAAAAGTTGTTGCAATGCACATTCATTCACAATATGACTCTAAATTTCAATTTTATGTAGACCAAAATGCATTTTCTTTTGAAAGTGATGTCTAACACACGACTTAAGTTCAAATTTATCTGGGCAGAGTTATGTGCGCATTAATAATGTTGTTGTGTACTGATGAATCTGCACTTGTGTATTTAGTTTGGAATACATCATAAATTCAGTTACTTTGTTTCTTGTAGTGTTTTTTTGTTTATATAATTAAGCCTTAGGTAGAATAAGAAAATGAGCATGTAATAAAAAGGTTACTGCATTTGTATGGGAAAATATGAACTCATTTTGTTGGATGGGTATACTGCAGTCCCAAGGTCGTGCAGTATATCCATCCAAAAACTCATTCATATTTTCCCATACAAATGCAGTAACCTATAAATCTAACAGCCTGGATTTGCGAAGTAGTAGTAGCTCTCTTAATGTATTGTGATTGGGTAAATATTATGGAAGAATGGGTAAATATTATGGAAGAAACATATTTTACTAAAACAATTGGTTTTGTATGTGTTGAACTGATCTTTGAAGCCAGGACTGCTCATATGCATATTGAGTACATTACTGTTGAGGCATGCAGGGAGGATTTAGGCAGATTTATTATTTGGTGCAGTGGCAGGCTTTTGTCTTGGTTCCTTTTCAGTAAGGTTAGGGGAATTCGCTTCTGATATACACGTGCATACACACAATGTAAAACAATAGAATTTATATTTTTACACCATTCTAGTTCAGTTTACCTGACAAATTATTGTATGCAATTGCAGTATTATCGGATTCTATCATATAATCCATATCAATTTATTTTACAGGCCAAATTAGAAATGATGTATGGAACTCATCATACGTAAGTGTTGTTTTAGCTCAACATGTCTTAGACCAGAAAAGCTTATGGGATGGCCTGTTGTCCTTCATCTGTCCAGTTGTACCAATTTGTTATAGCTCCTCATCCTAAACTACTTGGAGGACTGCTTTGAAACTTTAAGCACACAGTCATCCTAAAATCTAGTAGGTCCTAAATGAAAAAGTTAATCTGACATCCAGTATGGCTGCCACAGTGGCAGCTTGAAAATCTTGTTTCAGCTACTCTTCCAGAATTGATGGTCATATCGACATGGGTTTTTGCTCAATTGATGGCCGTGTCAGCTTGGGGTTTTGCTCAATTGATGGTCATATCGAGATGGGGTTTTGCTCAATTGATGGTCATATCAGCATGGAGTTTTGCTCAATTGATGGTCATATTGACATGGGGTCTTGTTACAGCTACTCTTCCAGAATGGATGGTCATTTTAATGTTGGATTGTCACTAAAAGAATTCTTATTGTGTCTAGTTGATCCTAAATGAAAATGGTGCCCTTGGACATGCAATGTGGCTACTATGGTGGCCATCTTGAAAATCTTATTGGCACTACTTCTCGAGTGAATGGTCATATCAGCATGGAATTTTCACTAAGACACTTCTTATGAGATCTACTTGGTCCTAAATAAAATGGGTCCACTAAGGCAGCCATCTCGAAAATATTGTTGGTCCTGAATAAAATTGGTTCTGATTAATGGAGGCAACCTTGAAAATCTTGTCATTAATACACCCTCTTGAATGGATGTTTGTGTCCATGTTTGATTTAGACTAAGACATTTCTCACTATATATAGTTGCTTTTAAATGGATATAATGCCAGTGTGACCTCCAGCAATCTTGAAACAGCTACTTCTCCTAAACAGATGGTCATGCCAACATTTAAAGGAAAATCCAATCCTTCTTTCTTTGCTATATATTGTTACTCCATTATTAAAGTGATGTTGATCTAACCTCCAAAAATGCTCCCTTATGGGCATTCTAAAAATCATTATGTGGCTACTTCTGATGAACTTCTGGTCTACTTACTCAGGCTTTTCACTTAAACACTATTAAAGCAATATGTAGCTTGCTCTGAATCAAGATAATGTTCATCTGACTTACACCACAGGGGCCATCTTGAAAATCCAGTTGTCATTGTTCCTTTTGCATAAATGATAGCTTGACTTGGCGTTTTCACCAAAACACTTCTTGCAATATTTAATTGGTTCTGAACGAAAATGATGCAGATCTGACCTCCAGTATATCCACACTTTTGTGTAGGAGTTTTGAAACAGACCTAATTGATATAGAAGTCAAGTCAGAGGTCATGGCTTTCACTTCTGTACTTCACTGAGCTGAGGAATGCAGTTAATTTTGACCAGACTTTGAATTTAGTTGCATTGCTAGGAACAAATCGATAGTCAGCACTCTGACATTGGTTTTAAGGTCAAGGGTCATGACTCATATTTATAGCTGTACTGGCTTGTGAGTGTAATAAAACAAAAATATATGAATAAACTTTTTATTGAATTCAATTTTTTGGATATGTGAGAAAAATACCTTGAATGATGCCATTTAAATGTTGTTGGTTTTTTTTTCTCACCGAAAATATCTATATATGGATTTGACCAAACTTGAGCACATGGCTATATCTTGAGATTGCCTGGGACAAGTTGAATGGTCTGCTATCCATGATTGTAGGTTCAATGCCAGCGTGACTATGGCAAAGTATTGTGTCCTGCACTTACACATCATGTGAACATGTCGACTCAAGATATGTGCAAGAAAACTTTTTTTGTTTCCAATTTATTATGTTGGAGTTTCTGAAGAATATCAGAGATGGTTTCAGTATTCAGCTGTTAAAAATAAGAAACTGTCTTATCATGGACTTGTGAAAATTCTTTCTGGCCAGAAGGTCTCTTGTGTATGTGTAGCTTGATGAAACACATCCCATGTTAAGTATCACCATATATACTTGCATACAAGTTGACTGCAACTTCAAACAACATAGACCTTGATTTCCAGGCACATTGTGCAATGGCAGATCAGGGTCTGTGTTGTTTGCAGTTACTGATAACTAGATCTGCTGGCGCATTATGTAATGACAGATCTGGGTCTGTGCAGTTTGCAGTTGGACTCATCTTGTGAGTACATATGGTATTTCATCTCTATGATGGATATAAGGAAACCCACCTCTGAATCTTTATTTTGCCTGGTAATAATTCTTGTACTTTCATGCTTGTAAAAAACACCATATTTATGTTCATCTCATTCAAATACACAGTGATAGAACCAACACATTGCATACAATGCCTGATGTCAGAGAAGCAGTAAGGAGTACATGACCCTTACTTTCTTGTTTTGTTGCTAGCTTCTACAGTGCCTACATATCCGATATTGTATTTGTTTGAATTCAAATATTAAATCTGTCAATCATTATTATGACATCTGTTGATACAATACAGATTTTCATTTTGAGAAATTTTTTTTAAAATATGACAAAAGAAAAGTCCAAATATTTCAGTAGGAACTTGATCAAAACTCATTTAGATATATTTCCAACATTTCATATTTAATAAAATTTGATTAATTCAAGAAATGGAGCAAATAATTGCCATTTTTTGTTCATGTAAGATGTTTGCTTGCTACAGACTTTGATTGTTCTTGAACCTAAAACTGAAGGGTTTCTTTTTTCAGTGCTCTTGCAGAATATGTGATCAATATTAATATTGTTACAAAAATGTACAAATTAATATTTAAAGTAACTTCTCTTTTGAATATGTTTTCTGATCACAATAATGTTTGAAAAAGAAGCTACACTACCTCTCAACTCCAGCAAGCATGTAATTTTGTCACTTATAAAGTAACAAGCATTGATTGTTTGCATAACTGAAGACTCTAGTTTGAATGCAAGAGACTTAAGGCAAATGAGGACATGCATACAACCTGTATTGCTTGTACTAAGTGTTCTTCAAACTCTACATGCAATGTTTTTGTGTCATGGTGAGAAACCATATGGTCAACAGTACCATAATGAAGGCTTAAGACCAAAATGGAGATATTGCAAATCTATACTAAGCATCTTAAAAATGTCATCACTAGCTGTTGATGCCATCACTAGCTGGGATACAACATGATGGATCCCCTCCAGTTGAAAGTGATTAGTCCTGTTACCATAGCAACCATTGCATCAGGTCAGTTACAGATGGAATAACAAGGGATTGCAGTGTAACCACCCACATAGCCTTCAAAGGATTTGTCAGAGTCTTAGATACTTTGACTAGTCCAAAAGGTGATGACACAGTTGCTAGCCTGGTATGAATTTGTTTCCTACTGATATCTCTCTTATTTCTCCAATGTTGCCTTAGAACTTATGGGAGGCTGTCCTTCCTTTTCTAGACTGCCAAGTGGGCATAAGTCCTGGTGCATGTCTGAGCTTAGGTTAAGGCCTGTAAGTCTGAACACAAAGGATATTTTTGGGACATGGAGGATCCATTATACCATCCATCCATATAACACCATTCCAGCTACCAACCAGCCAGTCCACTTGTTTGGCTGACTGTACTCCATAATCATTGATCAGGAATCTGTCATGCTGTTTACTGGTCAGATGCATCTTTATATGTGGAGCTATACAGGGATCTGGTCAACCAATCTGTATGTTTCACTTGTCCAATACCTTCCTTTTGCTACTGCTTGGTGTCACTAGTTTCTAAGCTTCACATTTGTACAGTCAACATCTTACAAAAAACCTCCCATCAGTCCATGCCAATATTGATTTGAACTTTAACCATCCATTCAGAAATTTATATTGCATATCAGTCTTTCCTCTACAGGTTTTATGCATTATTTTTGAAAATTAAAAAAAAAAATTGTGCATTTGTCTGTTTTTCGGACTTCGTCCATTTAGACCACATAGTGCAACATACTATCGTTGATGCATGTTATGATTCACTGTTTTGTGCACACTGCCTATTGTTTGTCACCCTATTAGCAATGAATGTTGTTTTAGAGACTTATTAACATGCTGCTTTAAAAATTTATACATATTGGTTGTATTTGGTTTTATTTTTGTCATCTCAGTAAAACCTCCTGTCCACCTGTCTCAAGCCAGGGTTCTTACTGAAAGATCAGTCCATCTCGCCAGGTCCATGGCTTCATCTTTCTACAGTTAGGGAGATCTTAATGATATATCTATCCATCCTACTATACTATGATTATATACAATTACAGTTATGGAAATCTTAGTGATATGTCCATCCCATCAGGCCTACAGCTTCATCTCACTATGATTATGGAGATCTTAATGATAGATCTATATGTCCTAACCTGCCATGGCTACATGCAATTACATTACAGAGATTTTAGTGATTGGTCCTTCCATCTCTATGTGCATATGGCTAAACAAACATTATGGTGGGGATTTTGGTGAGAGAACTGTCTGTCTAGCCATGTCCATCATGTGGATGGTACCAGTAACAACCAGACTGCCTTCTGCACAGCTGGTAACAGTACTGACCATACTCCCAGTGAACTGGCAGTTTGTATTAGTAGGACACATTTGTTATGCGGAAGCAGAGAAGGATTTAGACCTTCAGTTGTAAAGAGAATCTCATAAGCAAGAAGGCCCTCCTCTCTGATGATTTATGAGGGAAAGTGTTTTCAGGGATTAGTGCTGAGTCAGTAACATTGTCCCTTTGAGTGCCTCAATCCCTCAACTGACCAACTTTTTTTTTTCCTCTGGCTCTATAAGAAGAAAATGTTAGCACCAATTACCGTCAAAGGCTACTGCTTCATGATATCTGATACATTAAGGCATCATGGCAGAAGAGATATCAGCCATGATAATGATCTCTCAAACCTACTTGCTAATTTTGATTTGAATAGATCAAAATCTCTCACCCTGTTTCTAAAATGGAATCCATACTGGGTCTTAACATGGCTCAATTCAGATAAATTGAAGTCATTAGCCTGAACCTCACTGAAGCTGTTATCATACAAAACCTGTTTCCTGATAGCTTTAGCTTTGCCATGAAGGATGAGTGAGTTACATGCCCTTTTAGTCAAACCAAACTTGCTTCAGTTCAGACAGGATGGTTCAGTGATCCTCTTGACACAACTAGGCCTTGTAGCCAAGAACCAGTTACCATCAGTGGATAATCAGAGAGACCTCATACATTCCTTCTTGTCTACAGATCAAGTCAAGAACAGCAGCCATGCAATCACTACTTGAAGCACATAGAGACAAGTTGTGAAAACTGCAAATGACTCTTTCTCCCTATGAAGATGGGAAAGCAGAGTATCACCTCTAAAACTCCGTCAGCATGGCTTAAATGAGTTATATGTTTGGCATACTCTTAAGTTTCAAAAGATTAGAGTTGCCTAATAAGAATTTCTGCTAATGAAATTAGAACATTCTCTGCGCGTCTCACATTTGAACACAAAATTTCAATCCAAGACATTGTCAAAGCTGTTGACAGACATGCAGAGTCAACATTCTAGAGTTTTTATCTCAGAGATTTAGCTCTACAGGGATAAAACATGATCACCCGACCCAATTAAACCAACACAGCTTCTTAGCTTTGCTGAAATAGCCAGTAAAATTTGAAGGTAAGAAGATTTAAGTAATCATCTTCTTAACCTGATATAGCAGTCACAGATCATGGGATCATGGGATGTTGCTTTAGATGGGAGATTCGGTTATGGTTTACATAGGGAACCCAATCTTTCTTCCCTCAAAGGATACTCGGGTTACAGGTAGGATGACCATTCCCTCCTCCTTGTACCTATTTGCCTAATGTTAAAGTGTATTAAATTGAGATAGCAAATTTTTCTAGTAAATTATGTTTCTCACATTACTTAAAAACCCACCCAGCTACCCTGCAAATAGAGCATCCTCATTGGTATTTCACTCCGCTTATAAACTAGCAACACCTAACTCTGGCAAGGAGAGGTAATAGGCAAGAGTTATTGCCCTTTGTCTATAATGATATTTTACAGAAAAGGCAAATTTATGTCGTGTATTAGGGCTGGATTCAGAGGTAGCAGGCTTGTATTATTAATGTTAGCATTAATGGGAAAGTCAGGGAAATGTAATTTACCAGAAAAATTTGCTTTCTTCTGTTAACTGCCATATATTTTTCTGTCTGTAGGAAGATGATGCTGCTAGAGTATGATACTGGGATGAGGGTTGTCATCCACACCTCCAATCTAATCAAACAAGACTGGCATCAGAAGACTCAGGGGTATAAAGTACTAAAATACAGTTTTCATGTGTATAGACCCAGAAAAAACTATTTACCCCTTTGAAATGCAAACAGAATGATGTATGAAATGGAAAATTAACCAGATCATATTGTAAACGAATGATGAACCAACACAGAATGAACAAAGAACAAATGATGCACACTATAAAAAAATATGTTGCATAGCACTGAAATGAAATGCTAAATGGTAAATCCTAAATGTTAGACAGTAAGTCATAAATAGCAAATAGTAAACCATAAGTGACAAATGGTAAACCATAAATAAAGGTTAATCTTGAAAAATGATAAAAGATGGTGAAAACTAATAAAAACATTGATAAAATATGAAATTTTCTTCTTTTGAATATGTTGGGAGGTTTTTATTGCAAGAAAGATGGTTGTAATTGTATATAGAATTGAATATAAATACAACTTATTTCAAGCATGAAAGAAATTGTCTTTCTTTGACATTATGGTAAGTTTTAACTCAAAGTTTATGCAGAGGTTACTGTTTCTTTAATTCTGTATTTTTATCTTTAGTCCCTTATAGGTATATAATTTTATAGTTTCCAGACTTTTCACTAATTTTTTATGATTCATAAACAGTTATTAGTTGTCTGTATAGATTATTTAATTTATTACTGACTCTAAATCCTTTTTAAATATTGAAGAAGGTTAATCCCATTGAGACATAATGAACATGAAATATAAACAACATTTAGAAAAATAATGTTTTATTTTTTTTTGGTTTTGTTGTCCTTGTTGTGGTTTCAGTTCTGTATATTTTCAAATTAAATTTTATTTGGTGTAAAGTGGTGAAATTGGAAGAAGACATTGTTGACTTTTGTACAACACTACACATGCATCAGCAAGAGCATACATTTCAGCGGAATTACAGTCACATGCATCAGCAAGGGCATACATTTCAAAGTAATTACAGTCACATGCATCAGAAGGGCTTTCATTTCAAAGTAATTACTGTCACATGCATCAGCAAGGGCATATATTTCAAAGTAGTTAGTCACATGCATCAGCAAGGGCATACATTTCAAAGTAATTACAGTCATATGCATCAGAAGGGCTTTCATTTCAAAGTAATTACTGTTACATGCATCAGCAAGGGCATATATTTCAAAGTAATTAGTCACATGCATCAGCAAGGGCTTACATTTCAAAGTAATTACAGCCACATGCATCAGAAGGGCCTACATTTCAAAGTAATTACAGCCACATGCATCAGAAGGGCTTTCATTTCAAAGTAATTACTGTCACATGCATCTGCAAGGGCATATATTTCAAAGTAATTACAGCCACATGCATCAGAAGGGCTTACATTTCAAAGTAATGAATCACATGCATCAGCAAGAGCATACATTTCAAAGTAATTACAGTCAGTGATAAGACTAATTTCTTATTAGATATTTTAATAACATTTTTTGCACAATAAAGATATTTTTCACTTATCACTCTTTGGTGTCTAAAATCTGTGTCAGCATTACAGCATCAGTAAAACTGCTAGCTTATATATGTAACTAGATAGATATGGGCCAGTCAGGGTTAATGTAAAGTATGCACATATTTTTTGTGCAATAATTTTGAATGTACAGAGATAAATACCTTCAGTTTTAAATGCAAATTATCAAACTTTTCAAAACATATATACAGATGTGTGTGTGCAAGAGAAAAAGAGACAGAGAGGGAGAGAGAAAAATAATCGCACAAATCAGATGCATTGTGTTGATTTCAGCTAGTTCTAAACTTATCAAAAAGAGAGACATTGCAGCATTAAGCATTGACAATTTTATTATTAGTGTCAAATGAAATAATGTGTGTGTGTGATTTGGATTTTTAACTTAGTTTTAACAATTTTTCAGTCATATCATTATGGTGTCTGCAGTGTGGCAGTTTATAGTGATGTCTAGCACTGGGGGATCATCCCACAGACACGTAGCATCATGCCCCACCCAGTCACATTATCCTGACACCAGGCCAACCAGTTCTAACACTAACCTCTTAATTCTGAGCACCTAGCGAGGCAGCAGTTTGTACTATTTTTATAAGCCTTTGGTATGACTTGGCCAGGATTCAAACCCACGACCTCCTGCATCCAATGCGGATGATCTGACCACTTCAAATGAAATAAAAAATGAGTTATAGTTAATTACTGAGAGAAACAGTGAAATATGATCTTTGCGCGCAGTTGCCAAATACAACATCTTGTGCATATTTTGACTAATATTTCTGACAACAGCTGCATTAAACAGAACTGTGAGTGAAAGTTTTTTGTGTGGTTTTTTTTACAAATATGAATGAAACAAATTCATGCAAGATATAATCTTTATCAATAAAATGTAGTTCTCTGTGTAAATATAGATGCTTAAAGTGTGCAGATAAAGAAATAAACATGTGACTCCAACAGCAATGGGCCAAAACTACCATTATTAAGACTGTCTACTGCACATAGTTTTATAGTTGAAATCTGCCTCTTTTGAAATTAAAGGATGTTGGTATTTTTATGCCTTCTATCAACACATTAGAGAAATCAGCCAGAACCAGTCTCTGGTGGACCTGAAATGTTCCACTGGTGCAATGACTGATGCAGTGATGCATGTATGAGTAAACAGATTAAAATAATTATTAAAGAACAGCTAACCTGTGCTCAGCAAGCTGTAAATTAATTACCTTATTGTTACAATTTGGAGAGTTTAAGGCAAATGTGGGATTTCTTTTGGTGTTTTAAGTGGTAAAGGAATCAAAGGTGGCCCATGATGGCTTATGAGACTTTATTGAAGATAGGGCCGACCTTTGGTGGAAAGGAGATAAAGTGGAGAAACTGTCCCCCCTCAAAAAAAAAGAACAACTTGAGTAATTATTTTGATTTTTTTTCTTGTTTAATTGGTACTGTTCAAGATGTTTTAAGAGGAATATTTAAGAACAGCCCTTTTAGTTCTTGTTCAGTTGAAGTTTTAAATTCAAAATGCAGAAACATGCACTTTCTCCTAATACTAAGAAACCACCAGCTAAAAATATTATGAGTTTGACTATGCTTGGGTATCAAGTTTAAGTGTGTGCAGTGAGTAGCAAAGGTCTTGAGTTTGCATTGTTTGTTTCATGCAAAGTAGATTCTTTGATAGTTTATAGAGGAATAAATGATAATTACCAGGCACATGCAGACACTATCACATAGGAACAATGATTCTTCTGTAACAAATGCACCCACTTGGAAGGACTTATTTGAGACTGGATGAAAAGTGGATTAAGTGATACTGGCAAAGACTTTGTTTGCAAATATTGAGGCAGAGCACAATTTACCATAACTCATAGTAGATCATTTTACTAAACTGGTTAAAGTAAACTTTTCCAGACATGGAGATTGCACAGAACTTTTCTTGCCTGATTTTAAAGACAATGAATGTCATCAATGGTCACCAGACAGTGATCTCATGAAGGATATTAAAAATGCTTGTGGAGTTTATATAAACAAGAAAGAAAAAATATTTGCAGTGACCCAAAAGATATGCAGCAGCACCTTTTTCATTTAATTGACAATATACTGGTTCATATTAATTAATTATAATTGTAACATTTTCCATCAGAATCTGAATGTGATTCATGTTTTGTTTTGTTTTGAAACTGAATTTCACATGAAAGGGGAAGGTGGGTGGGTAAACATAAGACCTGTGTGCACGACTGTCAGAAAGAGACAAATCAGCATATATTCATGATAATTTTAAAAATACTGACGATATTTTTGTAAGCAATGGCTCACCAGTGTGCCTGATATAATAGTTCAGATGCAGTTCTGTATATAATCATTTACATTTGAGGTACATGAATGAACAAATTCAAAAATATGGTTTCATGTGTTTATCTCTCCCCTCTGTAAATATTGTTATATATGACTTGGTATAAAATTGTATGTGTGCGAGAGAGAAATGCATGCTTTTCCAATACTCACTGTCAAGAAAATGTTTTCAAGATAAGTACAAGAATTACATTATTCTTAATTTTGAGTTACAAAATCAGTTAAGTGCCAAAAGGAAAACAAATCTAGTTGACAAGTCAGAGAAATAGTATGAAACTACAAATCATACATACCAATGAATATTGGAAAAGCATGTATTACTTCTCAGTTCCAAGTAGAAAACATGGTTCATTCATTGCAGGCTTAAGTAAATGACTTAATTGACTTAAGTGACAATAGACATCAAGATTGCAGTTAAAATACAAACACCAAAGAGATGTATAATTGCTAAATGACAAAAAAATAATAAGCATTAAATAATGAAATATTCTAGCTTAAACTCAAATGTAAAGAAATGCATTTGAAATGTATTTTTGGGGTACATAAATGTTTCATCATCTGTACATATTGGATTTTCATTATTTACATTGTTAGTTTTCCTATGGCTTATAATTTTTTTTATTAATTACCTCCCTTGAACTCACTTTCCACCAAATTAGAAGCTGTCCATCTTTATAAAATGTAACTTGCTAATTCATAGAAAGGTTTGGTTATTTACAAAAGTTTGTTTTTCTGAAAAAAAATAGCATACTTAGTGTAAGTGTTTTACCATCGATAAATCTATGCAAGATAACAATTAATTTTTGTCATCGGTTTTTTAATATGTGAGGAATAGTTAATTACATTCATTACAATGCCAAGGAACATTGACACAAGACAAGACTGCGACACCTTTTATAGGAGAAAATAATAAATTATGAAATATTGTTGTAGGATTTAAAATGGTTGAGATATATGATGAAAATTTAAAATGTAAGGTATATTACTTTTTATTTACAGTTTTAATTTAGAAGGTCCTAAGATAATGCTTTTCATTATTTTAACCTGCCTAGCTGTTACTTTTAACACATTTTTGCATTCAGGCATCAGACTTGCATTATATTTATATTTTAGTTACTTATTTACAAGGTATCAACTTTGCATTAAAAAAGAATCCCTGATAAAGTTCTCTCGGAACAAGATTAAAGAAACATGATCTGTTTTGTAGGAAAATCTAAGTATAGTACTAGTTCAAATCAAGAAAATGTAAGAAAATTGACTCTATATAGATGATGTCCTAAACAGATTACTATAATCATTTTGATAACATTCCATGCCTTTGAATCGTTGTCTAGTCTAGGAACTGAAATTTCTGGTGGTTGCACCTATTTCTAAAAATATAATGAAATAAATTCAATAGACTGTGAAAATTGCACATTATATTTTCAAGCCCTGCCTTTATTTCTTTATTAAATCTCTCCTCTATTCAGAAAATTCTACCCTTCTCTTTAATCGGCTATGTGAGTTTGCTCCCTAAATTTTGAATTCTATCACAACAGGGTGTATGCTGCTAGAACTAATCAAGCTTGAATGACTGATAGTAGATTAAATATTTAATATCTAAATGTGCAATTGATGTGTTCTGTTTTTTTGATGCAGCATATGGATCAGCCCTTTGTTTCCTAAGATGGCCAAACCCAGTGCAACAGAAGGGGATTCCCCAACTCATTTCAAGAGGAATCTACTGGAGTATGTATCAGCCTACAAAGCATATCAACTGAAAGATTGGATCAACAATATCTCTGAGCATGATATGTCTACTGCAAGGTATTACACTATCTCTGCTTGTTTTTTATTTTAATGATAGACTTGATAAAATTTAATTTCAGAGTTTGTATTTTGACATTTAAGCTATTCACAGTTTGAGAGATTGACAGTAAGTCCCATGTACCAAATTGTCTCTGAGTTCATTTTATTGTAAT
The DNA here is from genome assembly GCA_016617855.1 of Megalonaias nervosa. Taxonomy (NCBI): domain Eukaryota; kingdom Metazoa; phylum Mollusca; class Bivalvia; order Unionida; family Unionidae; genus Megalonaias; species Megalonaias nervosa. The sequence goes on from JAECUM010005255.1 coordinate 24,836, forward strand.
TACCTTGAACCAAATGATGAAATATGGTATAAATTTGTATCTAATTAAAAAATAATAAAAAGATTACATGAATTTTACCTAGTAGAAATGGAGACAAAATGTGCATGTTGATGGTCTTTTCAGTATGAATTTTTGCTGATCAATTAAAAGATCTGGAAACTTTGTATGTAACTCACGTTCATTTGAAAATGATTATTAGTCTGTTTTTGTTACAGTTGTAACTCTTTGAATGTAAAGAAAGATAAAGTATAATCCACTTTGTGTTCCTTTTGTAACTTTAAAGAGAATGGCCATGTGAATTATGTATTCTGTCCATGTTGGTTCTTTGTTATTTTGTTCCAAACTTAGCTCATTAGGATGATTTTTAAAAAAAGAATCAAAAAGAAAACTAAAACTATTTCACATAAATGACGCTCTGTTGGTTCATTTATTATCACTGTGATAAATTTTCTCTTTTCACTATAATAGGTCAGTATATTCTGAGAAGAAAACAAAACTGCTCCACAAGGACAAATGAAATTGTACAGGTCCATGTATGATGTATCTGTGATCAATTTAGAGCCATATTGGCCGAAACATTGACCTTTTAGCATGAAAATTATATTTCTCTCATGTGTCTTATGGCTTTAGTATGATCTTACCAAAACCTGTCAAGAAATTTCTCAGCCATTGCTTTGTCAACTGTAGGATACCTGATTTTCATATTGCTGTTTCAACTGTGGAATACCTGATTTTCACATTTCTTTGTCAACTGTAGAATATCTGGTTTTCTTATGCTTTGTCAACTATAGAAAACCTGATTTTCACATTTCTTCAACTGATAATACCTGATTTTCACATTTCTTGATCAGTTTTTGTTGATAGTCTTGTATTTTTGTTGGTACCTATACAAGTTTCGATGTAGTGGACACAATTAAAGATACAGTCTAAAATGATGCATAGCTTGTTTTTTCCTTTGAAGAATTTTCTGAAGATTTCATGTGTCAAGAAAATTTGAATTGACTTATGATCCTTATTTTGAATAATAATAATAATAATAATAATAATAATATTTAATAATAATAATAATAATAATAATAATAATAATAATAGCTTGAGGTGGAAGCTAGCACAGATATTCATACCTCACCAAACAACCCCATTTATCTCAGCCCCGATCTTAAGGGCTGTTACCAGAATCAAACTTTGTTGTCGTCTACTTACTCTTGTGAAACATGAGCATCCACTTAAGTCTGTATCAATGGAGTTCAGGTCACAAGAAAAGTTTATACAGTCCTGCACGTTTATGTTGACATCCTCGGGCCTGAGGAAATATTGTCGACATAGGCAGATGTCAAGATAAGTGTTGGGGGGAGGGGGGGTCTGAAAAAAAGATACAAGTTAAATTCATCAGTAAGGGGTGACCTGTCATCAGTGAGTAGCATTTACACTTTGAGAAAACAAACAATGGAAATTTTGAGTACATGAAGACAAAACCAATGTGAAATACACTTGTATATTGACAAATTACATTTTGGTTACCTTTGTGTAATAAAATCCACAATAAAATATTGCATGGTCACATCCTGATACGAAAAACATTCACTAAGATATTCAATGTCAGCATTAGCACATGGTTGCATAGTTGTTATTTACATGCTTCAAGTACATGGACTTAAATTGGCCTAGATTTTGGTCAGTCTGTTCCTATCTTATTGAGGCTACCAAGGGGATGGGGCTATTCACAGGGAAATGAAAACCTGTCAACAAGTTGGTTTAAACAGTACATGTATTTAGTTACAGAAGTCATCGTGAAAAGTACATTAAAGAGAACAAGAGATATGCGGCTGATATGATTAAAGAAAGCATAATATTGTATACATTGACACATGCTAATGAGGTATTAAAAGAAAATGATTCTTGCAATACAATATTGTAACAATGTCAGCTCATTGCTGTTATTTAAATCGCCACGAGAGGCCAACTTTATAGGACTAAACAAAATCCATTTTTTTTTATCCGACCATGACATTAAAGCCTGGCGGCAAGATCAACTAATTGTTGAATAAAGTACAGGTCGGAATTGGCCGCTTGCCAACATAAATGATTAGGCGGGAAAATTAAAGCCTGGCGGCGTGATCAACTAATTGTTGAACAAAGTATGGGTCGGAACTGGCAGCTTGTCGACATAAATGATTAGAAAACAAAGGATTTGTTCAAGCTGGGACCAATGGCTTCTGTCGACATATACATTTATTTTTTATCTCAACGTCGACATAAGCATAATAATTTTGGTAGTAATAGTAGACCAAGGGACCAGGACTTTACTTTTTTGTCGAAATAGGTGGCTTGTCGACATAAGTGATGTCGATATAAGTGGGTAGGACTGTATCACCTATTAAACATTGACCTTTGACCCCCAAACCATCTTTCTCATGGGGACTGCATCCAGGATTTGAAAGCTTCATTGCCAGCTACATAATCCTAGTGAAACATCTCGCCAGACATTATTACCCATCCACATTCAGTATAGATGGAGTTCAGGCTACAAGGAAAAGAGTGACAGTAAGAGAGATTGACCACCAGATGGATAGATGAACAATTAGACAGACAGACAGGATCTATCACAAGTGCAGATATATTAATATTTTATTTATATGTGGTGATTCTTCTCCCTTGAGACCAACCTGTATAAAATTACCTGGTAAACCAAGCATATGATGGTATGTATTAGTGGCAGAGAAATTAATGCAGGGCAACCATTTTTCCCAATGTGAAAGTCTAGTTGGGCAACTAAAAAAATATTTTAGCAAATAATCATGTTAGAAATTGTAGTGGAATTTTATATTTTTTCAATGACAGACATTTGATCTCTAAATTGTCTCTGTGAATACCCATAGAAGGGTCCCCTTATTACCTCCATATAATTCCATAATTGAGCGTTAATTGATTTTGATAGGTAAGATGCTGCACTAACCCACCTGTGTCTGCTACATATTATCTGATTTGGTAATAACATTCCATACTACAAGCCCCTTAGGGTGAGCACTTATCGAAACAAGACTTGCGAATGCTTGTCTTTTGTCAACACACAAACATGTGGTAGTAGCATCTTTCATCTTTGACTTGATGCAGTGAATGTCTGTGATCTAGTAGTGCCCTTTCCCATTGGTCAGTTGAAGAAATGGGAACCTGTAGAGCATGTGAGTTATTTCTCCTGACTAACTTTAGCAATGGAATATGGCAAATATGATCTAACCAGTTACAATTGCTGCTGCATACTATATTGGCTTCTAGGGTAATAGCTAAGTTAGAAATCCCAGTGCAAAGTTTATATTTACCTGACAATTTAGATGTAAAAATAATACTATGTATTTAGTGACAGCATGAACTGTAATGAAGTAAAATGTGATAAACATAACATAGATATGTTTCTTATCAGGGATGGCCAACTATCAGAAAGCTGATGGGAACAAGACACCTAGTCCAATAAATCGGTCCCCAAACCTGTATTTGTATTGATGGGTGGTTACCAGTCTGTACCATTAAAGGTTTGAGGGGTGGGTGGGTGATTTATTGGACTACAAAACACCATAAAAGAAAAGGAAATTATTTGATTATCTTTTATTTGCTAATCTCAAACAGATTAAATAAGTGTATAAACATGTGTGATACTTTCCATATAGCATGACTGATGTTGAATTACATGTATGCAATTAGTACTATGTTGTCGAATAATTTTGATTACAGCAGTCTTGCCGACAATTGCAGTAATTTACTAGACAACCAGAAAGATCTCATGCGCAACCAGTTTTTCAAAGCTGGTAAACAGGAACAACTGGATATTTCAAATTCTTCATCCCCAAACAACATAGTGAAGTAAAATTCAAAGTTCACTAGATCTGGTTTTACAAATTGATTTATTGTTGGACAGTCAATAAAGATGTTGCTGACTAAGCTTAATTGAAAGGTGGCCAGGTCTATTTTACACAGTTGCATTGTTGGACAAATATTAGAGGTGCAGTCAACTAATCTGGTTTTGTTAGTATATTGTTTAAGCACTCTGTTATCACAAACAATAGACAATAGAAATGTGAAAGCTTATCTCCAAGACTTATTTTTAAAAAATTCAATTGAACGATTGGCTAAATGTCCATACTGATAAATATTAGATTAGTCTCTTATGCTATATAGTTTGTGTCGAGGTGTCAACACATAATATCTTTAGAATAAAATATACAGAGCCCAGACCCAAATTAAGGAAGTGATACTAGCAGCAACAACCAATTTTTATTGCCATCCTCCAAGACTTATTTAGGGACCTGATAAAATCTTTGCATCCTATTTTACTTGAAATGCATGTCATTTAGGTGCTACTGTATTTACTGCCTATTTTACTTGAGATGCACATCATTTAGGTGTTACTGTATTTACCGTATCTACCATATATCATGGAACAAGATAAAATAAATGATTTTTTTCCTACCCCATAACTTAACGTCAAAGTCTTTGTTACCTAGATCGTCTGTCCCAAAACTTGTGGACACAATAAAAACTGTATTGAATTTGCCACCTCCAAATAGAATGCTTATTTGATAACACAGTGAAAGAAACTAAACTTGTACTGTTCTGGTTTGTTTTTAGTTTTTGTTCTTCATAAGTAATTTATGTGCAAAAGAAATGTATCCACTATCCAAAATCTTACGCAGAGAGCATGCACATCCATAGTGTATATCGCTTATGTTGAGTAAAAACTTTGATATGTTGTTCATTGATGTGAAGATGTATAAACGTGTTTGGTTCTCTTCAAGGGTTTCAGTATGTTATCAAACTGAAAATTGGATCCAAGAAAATTGCAAACAAGAGTGAGAAAGAGAGAGAAATAACCATTGCTCAAGGCACGGGCAATTCATGCATGACATAGTGTTTGTGCAAAATAACCAAGAGTGTGTTATGTCCAGGTTAACAACATAATATTTCACAACAAAAATAATTATTAAATACATTAACTATGAGTGCAAATGCCAATAGTTTTTCTAGCATGCATTACAAAAGTATTCCTGAAGACAATTAATGCTTTGCATGCTATTGTACCCTGCAGACATCAATACCTGTTTGCATCAATTATGATAACAAGGTGGCAAATTAATAAAAGCTTGGGTGGTGACTAAACACGCATGGTAGAGAGAAAAAAACGTTGTTTAACTTGGGCTTTCAAATAGCAAGGTTTTTTATTTTCAAAACAAATGAACCCTGGAAACCAACTTTGGGTTCTTTTCAGTATATCGATTTATTTATATAACAGAGTAGGCTGACCTATGGAAGTTGACCATGGTTTCTTTTTACTGGTATTCACAGGAATTTCACAATTAAATTCAAACCGTGGAATAGTTGGAGCTCTGTAAGTGACACTTTGGCCATATATTCTGTGAAATCTATTAACGCATATGCCACAACTGAACAGGTTTCAACTGTGCGGCATGATCACAGGAAGTTCTGATAAACTGTTAACTGAATATAGGATTACTTGGCACTGAGCAGGTATCAATTCACAGCTCGGTCAGAGGGTTGGGAAAACAAAGTGAGTGCTGCCATTACAAGCAAAGGGCTTTAAGCTGGCAAATAACTAAGGAAATATTACTTAACAATTACACCTGGCATTAGAAAAAGGCAAATATGAATCAAATCAGAATTTGTATTGCATCAAACACAATGTACGGCAAAACACAAAATATAATACAACAGACTATGAGTGGCACAGACTTGCACACAGTGGAAGCAATATACTTACTAGTGAACACCTGAGGGTAAACAACATTGATTGACACTTCACTCTGCAGCTAGTAATATTTAATTTAATATTTTAAATTATTAACATCCAAGATGTTGTAGATATTGTTATCCTGTAATGAATACTGCAATAAAACAGATAAATGTTGTTCATATCATAGTCTATATGCATTTCTTGATTTGAATAATGGTGTGATAATGAAAATATTTGATTTTAAATTACTTTGTACATACTTCAGACATCTTGAGTTTCTAATATTGCACATAGATTTATAAAATATTGTTCTTCAGAAGTTTGCAGTTAGGGAAAAAGGTGTGAAAAACATTGACCATTTTTTATTTTATTACTTTTAATAAGTTTAATGCATTTTCAGACATGCAAATTTTGAATGATATCATTGTTAAATCTTAGAATTGATACCTTTATTAATCATTTTACCAGCTAAGCATCAATATTATATTGAAAAGATGTCCCAAAACTTAAAACTAAAACAAAACAAAGATCTTTCCCAGAACATTCAGTGCACAAAAATATTACTTTAGAAGTTAATTTATGGTGTTGCAACATATATGGTAAATACAGTATGTATTTTTGAGGTAATAAGTCAATTTCTTGTCAAAGTCTAATTTTCAAACACAGGAGAGTGAAATTAAAGACTGTCGTTGGGTTAAATTTTGTTGTATAGGTTTCTGAAAGAAAAATGATTTTTGTAAGTAATTAAATTGAGAGAAAACAAGCTAATCTTGAAAGGATAATACTAACACAAAAGAAGCAGAAAGTCCAGAACCAAAACTGGAACATTTTCTGATACATTTAAAAATTTGGTATATCAATGTTTTATATTTTGGCACACCTTGTTATACCTCTTTTGATTATTTATATATTAAATTTCACAAATAAATGGCTGTCATATAATTTTCTGGAAAAAGTATCTTACAAGAGCCATTACATATTCAGGATAAGTGGCACACACACACAAACACACACACACACACACATGTTTGAAAATAATTGACACTTGAGTAAATCATGAAACTTTTGTTGTGTACATTAACTTCAAGTTTCCTATAGAATATTCATTGGTATCTCAAGGTATTTTCTTAAAAAAGACTTTAACATTTTCTAATTTGACATGCAAATTTCTAATTTGACATGCAAAGGTAGAGTATTCTTCTGAACTTCTACAGAATACTGAAACTTTTCTTGAACTGTTCTGTTCTTGTCATGGGTACATAAAGGCCTCTGAGACATTGACCATAATAGATAAAGTGTTAAAATATGTTTAAAAATATATTTAAAATGTTCAGTTACATGTGTACAATCGTGTACATGAACTGATTTGTGAATTTCAGCCCATAAGAATCTACAACAATATTTGAAAGGCAGTTTTATTTGGGATTTACAAAAACACAACTCTAAATCTTTTTCCATTTAAAGTTAGAAATCATTTGCATTTTGTCTGTTTTTCATGTAACCATTTTATAACAGATTGTAAAATTATTTTGTCTCAGTTGTATGAGCAGATAACAAAACCCATGATACCTTTCTGCAGATTTTGGTGTCATTTCTTTGTTGTTGTCAACAAGTGTAATATGTTCAGTTACATTTGATGAAAAGCTATGAGATATGCATGAATAACTGATCTGTGGAACCCTTATATAATATATTCACCCTTTTCAGAGTTGTTATCATTGGATCTGTCCCTGGGCGCCACACAGGAGACAAGATGAAGTCCTGGGGTCACATGAAGCTGAAACGAGTCTTACAGCAGCATGGTCCTTTTAATGTTGTTGTGAAAAACTGGCCCGTGGTTGGTCAGTTTTCCAGTGTGGGTTCCATGGGGGCCAGTAAGGAGGCATGGCTGTGTGGGGAGTGGCTTCAGTCCTTATCAGCTGTAAATGGAGGGACCACCTTATCCTCAGTGCCACCATTACAGCTTGTAAGATAATCCGATACAGTACAACCTGTCTTAAGCATCTACCAATGGGATAGAAACATTTTGGATGGGTATGGGAAGTGACTGTTATGGAGAGGTAGAATACATAGATGGAACAAAGAGAGCACGACATTAGACTATGATTGAATGTGAGAGGTTTTTTCCTATTGTAGGTAACTGGTATGGGAGGTTGTACTGTATTAATTGGTTTAAAATGTTGTTAGGCTCCTTCTGATAAAGCTTATATAACATTTCTTGATCTTTAAATTTATCCATCCTTTGTCATTACAAACTTATCCTCATAGTTTTGTTCAGAATTATGTGTTTTTGTCAACCCATATTACATAATCTGCCCTTTTGTCTAACTCACCTTGGTGAAAGTTTGAAATGGTGATTACTTTGGCATTCAGCTGCAAATCTGACCATATATCCATTCATTACCTTATGTGTTAAACATTTTACTTTCCTTCTATGGGACCCTGTGTGGCCAAGTGGTGTAAATCACTCGCCTTTACCGATCACTGCCATCTCATTTCTGTCAGTGTGGGTTCGAGATTCAGGCTTGGCTAATGTGGGTATGTGAGAAAGCTTGCCCGTAGTTTCCCATGGGTTGTTGGCTCTTACTCGGGTTTTCTCAGGTTTTTCCACTACCAGTTATACTGTCTGCCACATGTTGCCTATCATGTACTGAAAAATGGCATTAAACCCACAACAGCAACAAAGTTCCTTTCATTTCAGTACCGTTTTATCACACCTTTTGATTTGGATTGTAGGTTGGTAGTGGACTCAACATGCAAGTTATGGCCATCTTCTACGTTTAGTAGTATTTTTTGCTTCTGAATTTCACTTTTATTGGCAGTTTGATCTGTTTGTTTTCCTAAATGAAACCATATATATTCGCTTGCAAGTGAAGTCCAACTGCAAACAACATAGACCCAGATCTGCCATCACATAATGTGCCTGCAGATCAGGGTCTATATTGTTTGTTTTACTGATTACTTATAACAAACTGCACAGATGCAGATCTTCTGGTGCACTGTGTGATGGCAGATCTGGGTCTGTGCAGTTTGCAGTTGGACTTGACTTATAAGCAAGTATGAATGGTATATGTGGCTGTGTTTATTATAAGAACTCAAACTTTTCATTTTATGTTTTCACAATAGAAGAATAGGACATCAATGTAGTGTATGATTAATGGATATACATACAGGTTTTCTTTTATAAGAGTTTCCCTTGACTCTGTCTATAAATAATTATTATTTATTAGTTAAACATTGGACACATCTTGTCACTGAGTTATATTATTATAATATTTTCTCAGTCATGTGAGAGAAATCACATAAATTTACAATCCATTCTTTTCTTGACTGAATCTGGTTTATTCGTATTTGTTATCTAGATGGACACATGACAGCTTGATGATGTTAAAATATGATACAACACAATCTGATGATGCTATAACATTCAAAATGATATTCATGTTTGCTGCACAGCATAGAAGGATGTGATGGAATATGGTTAGAACAATGTTTTTCTTCAAGGAATTCCTGGTGTTAGTGCTAAATTCAATACAGATAGTCGAATCTTTTCAGGCCACTAATTACTAATAAAGAAGTTTATTCAAATAAAGCATTATTTATAACTTATGTAAAAAAGACGTTTCTGTGAATAATGCTCAATTGCTTGTTGTCATTCTTTTGTTGAGTTCATGTTAGTGGGAAGCAAGACATTGCAGTCACTTTGAACAGTTATGGGTTTGGTTAAAGTTTTTGACTTGCTTATATGTCATAAATGCCTTCATTGATTCTCATTATGCTTGTTATGAATCATTATTGCATTCTTGCTACTTTTTACTTGTGGTCAAAGTCAGTCGTAGAAACTTTGCATTAAGGTTTTCGTTAAAGCTATTTCATTTGCTTATTTCTTTGTTGAATACATTATCCCACCCACCCCCCAAAAGACACAAAAATATCTTTCCATCTATATATCATATAGACAACAGGAAGTAACTTTACAGATTAACTTCCAATGTTCCCACTAGGTTGCCACACATGTACCAGATGTTTAACAGTTTATACTTTCACTTTCAGCCATATACTTTGACCATCCAACATTTATAGTCAGTGGTATAGTAAGTTGAAAGGTTAATATGCCAGGTGTATGCAATGGCTGTGTTTCTTATTGTGAATTTATTCATATTTATGCACCTGTGTTACTGCCCCCTAACTCACAGGTAGGCTGGGATAGGGATGAGAAAACAAGATTTTTTCTCCCCCAATACTTCTGACAACAATCAATGACTTGTCTTCCCTCCTACCTATTGACAATGCTCATGTGGGTGCCGGACTTCTTCTTTTCTGCCAGACTTGGATCAACCTATTTCCAAGGGGCCCCAGGTGACTGAGTGGTCTTAAACACTCATCTTTACCGATCACTGCCATCTCACCTCAGTCCATTTGGGTTTGGATCGCAGGCTTGACCAGTGTGGGTATGTGAGAAAGCTGCCACTAGCTTCCCGTGGATCAGTGGTTCTTAAAGGGGTTTTCCCAGGTTGTTCGTCCACCATTTATACTGGCTGCCATGTATTGCCGATCTTGTCTTGAGGAATGGCAATAAACCCAAAATAGCCATGCAAGATCTTGTTTGCACTCTCAAGCACTACTTGAAATGCACAGAGACAAGTCATAGCATGAGCAAACACCTCTTCCTTCTGGTGAGAGCCGAGACACAGGATATCACCCCTCTAGCCTTTGCGTCGTGGCAAAAGTGGGTTGTATGCTCAGTGTAATCTGACATCTCACCAGATCAGAGTCGTCTCACAAATATTATGGCTCAGAAGCTTCAAGCCATCTCTTCAAAACCTTGCATTAAAACAATGTTTCAATTCGAGATATAATAGAGGCTGTTGGTTGGCATATAGAGTCAACCATCTTGAGTTTTTATCTCAGTGATTTAGCACTGCAGAGGAAAATCTTACATCTGGTTGGTCTGGTCACGGCAGCACAGACAGCCATAAGACCCAACCAGTTCAGTCAACACAGCCTGTTATCTTCGCTGGATTCGTCAGTGAAATTTTATAGGCAAGAAGATTTCAATATTAATCTTCCTAACCGTATGTTAGGGTCACAGGTCAAGTAACCCCAGGCTGTGTTGCTTATGTAGTTAGGAGAACAGGTTATCGTTCACATGGAGAATCTAGCTATTCAGCATCCCCTTCATCCTATTACTTATTCTCCTATCGTTATGTAATTGGTTAACATATTCAAAGGACAAAGCAAATTTTTAAGTAAATTATGTTTCTTTAAGAATACTTACCCAATCACATTACTTAAAATCCCTCCCAACCACCGTGCCATGCAAGCATCCTCATTAGTATATCACTCAACAAAAAGCTAGTGACAACTGGCAGTACCAAGGGAAGGTAATGGGCAAGAGTTATTGCCCTCTTTCTGTTCAGATGGACAGGAAAAGATGATTTTCATCGTTTAGTAGGGCTGGATACACGAGGCAGCAGGCTAATATTGCATATGTAATGTGATTAGGTAAGTATTCTCAGAGAAACATAATTTACTTAAAAATTTACTTTCTGTCAGTAGGCAACCAACAAAAAACTATCCACTGTTCATGGTGGCCATCAAAGGCTCTTCTTACAGGAAAGCAAGACATGACCCCACAAGTGCTGTCCACTTGGCTGAAGGGGTTATCCTCTGAACTCTCACAGGATCAGGTACAAACAATACAAGAAATTTCCTTGAGCCTGGCCCTTGAAAGTAATATCTCAATTCAGACAGAGTGAAGCCAGTTGGCTGGCATGCTCAGTCTACTTTCTTGAGCTTTTATTTGTGTGGCATGACCTCACAAATGAGAGCGCTGAATCATATCAGGCCACAGGTAGCTGCCAAGATAGCTACCATGCCCCATTCATGACAGCACAACCTCAGCCTAGGGCAAGACCTTACAACTTTCACTGGATTCACCTTGGAAACCTTTGTATGTAAGGCAGTAGCCAGGTGCAGGATCCCACAGAGATAGTCCTCACACATGTATAAATGCCTAATCTTCAGTTGTGCTAACTTCATGTCAGAAGTTCATCCTATCAGCAGAGCGGTCATCATGGTAATATGGGTAGTGATGGATTCTCAAGTATTTTCTCCTCCTCTTACCTATTGAGATTGGTTGATGTATATAAAAAAAGGTCATTTTTATTAGTAAATTGTGTTTGTCCAAAATACTTCCCCAATCACATTATTGTCAATCCCTCCTCCCCATCTCAATAAATGCAAGCTTCCTGTTACAGGTTTTGCTCAAGCTTAAACTGATAAACAACAGGGATACAAGTAGGAACAAGGCGGGTTAACCTTCTTCTTTTTCTTGCTAGATATATCAAAATCTTACAACTGAACCATTGCCCTTGACTTCTGTAGTGTGACTTAGGACACTACATTTTAAATATATCTCATATGGCAGCATCTTGGCTCATTCAGGATCATTACATAATATATGTAGCTTAAACCAATATTAAACTGTCCAGTGAAAACTAGCAAGAAACATACTAACAGTGAAGTTATTATTAACCTTTATCATTATTCTTGCCTACCTTAAATTGGGGCCTAGGGCATAATGGTTTATCATTCAACTTGACTGAAGATGTCTTTCAGTATAGTGTATTGTATTTTCAAGGTTGTGTTATCGGCTTGTTTGGAAAAGGAGCTGCAGTTTTGATTCATCAGAATAAAATTAAATACTTTTGTGACCTGAAATTTACTGCATGTTTTCGGACTTTGTTTGTTTTCGGACACCTTTTTTTTTAAAAATATAATATTTAAATGCCTTGTAATTTTCGGACGTTGCTCCGCTATAATTATTTTGTACAACTTATGTTTTCGGACACAATCTAAGAATATCAGCTGCGTCGTTTTAAAGTAAAATTCACAGCGTGTTTGCTGTTAATTTAACTGATACTAAGTTTGCTTCAGTTGGTTGCCAATTATTTAATGTGATCATTTTGATAGTGGTGGATATGCTATTTATACTTTATATTGTACTAGCTTGATTCAGCTAACAAAAATATGATTGGTTGTCAGTGTAGACATCGTTACACACAAAACCACTTCAAGCAGGTGTGACAGTTATGGCATTGATTAGAAACTATGACCCTGCTTTATAACATTAAACAATACATCAGAGAGTCGATATGGATTAGTAAATTCATTGGCATCGTGCAACAAAACAAACCCCTTATCCCTGAGGGATCATGTACCACAGTTTAAATATAGTTATTGTTCTACAGGTAATAAACCTCTTTGTCGACAATAAATATTGATTGTGGGTGCTACATGTTCAGTACATCGTGTGCTTTTTTAACGAAATCCAGATGGCTGCCTTTTATTTCCGAACACACCTGTCAAAGAAATCCCACAAATTATATTATTAACAATTATCACCTGGACACCTTGAAATCTCCGACATGTATCAAAACAATCTTTGAGCATTCGATTGTTTCGAGTCGGCAATCTCTGCTCATTTTGAAGCTACCCTCGGCTGGGTGGAAAAAAAGAGAAGAAAAAAAGAACATAGAACCACAACAAATAGATCACCTTTATTTTTAAAAATACCAACATATTAATCACGCTGACTCGTATATTGCAACTTGCTTGTTATTTTCACCATTCTTAGGCATGCGCACAACACTCACCCCATATGGAGCCTCTAAGATTAGCCATTATACATGTACCAGTATTTAAACTCTCAATACTAAAAGTTTCTGTCATAAATATCTTCAGAATTATAATTCCAAAATCTTTTTATTTAGTTTGTATTAATATCTTAATTACACAGAAATAAAGCTGGTGTGTGTTTGTAAGGTAGATTTTAATGATCACTGATTAGCAGAGGGTTAAACTGTGGATTGCAAGATTACTAATATGGTGGTTCTTTTGGAAATTACACACACAATCGTGGCTCTAATACATGTATGGCTGTGTTTTCTGGTGGATGGACATGTATCAAAAGACAAAACAGGCAAGTAATGCCTGTTTTTCATTCATTATCCTTTCCATGGTGTTAGACAAAATACTTGTTTTACTTCATGGCAGCACGTCGTCATGTGAGCTAATGGTAACTTTGTTACAGACGGGGGGGGGCACAAATTTATCTTCCCGTTTGTTTTCGGACACCTAATTAAAGAATTTAATATGTATTCGGACAACAAAAAAGTAATTATTTTTTGCTGTCTGAAAACATGCAGTAAATATGGTAGTAATAAAATCCTGTGGTGAAAAATTACCATTGTTATGACTTGCTCGTTTTAGAGAGAAGACAAGTAAACAATGGAGGCCAACACTAACACTGGAGCAATAGCAAATTTGAAAGAAAAAGTGACACATTTTTGGGGTACAGCTAACAGCTGAACATACGAGCACCTTTTACTTAAAAAATTCTTATTATAATCAGTGATACCTTCCAATTATTTTCTTTCTATCAAATTTTACATTATATTTTTCAAAAAATGTCCAACAGGGTCCCTGTCAATTCTGGGATTCTTGCTGTTATTGTCTAGAAGAACCTGTTTTAGTGGACCTTATGTTTGCGGAGAACATTTTTGGCTTCCATTGGGAGTTTCCTTGAACAGGTACCACTTTATTGCATTTTCTTTCAGGTTTTTCCAACAAAGGATAATGTGCGATGCAGTTTAGAGGGCTTCCCAGCAGGGGGATCTATTCCCTATAGCATCAATGTCGCCAAGAAACAGATGTTCTTGCACGACTTTTTCCAGTGAGTGATACAAGCATATTTTTTTCTCTAAACAAAACAAAATTGAAATTAATGTACATGTAATCCATGTTACTTTCTGCTAAAAATATTTGATGTCTGAAGCATATGCTTTTGTTTGGAAATGGGACCTCTATGAAGTAGTAAACTAAGACTCTGTGAGAACTATTTGACCAAATGATCAGGATCATGGATTCATTGATTTGACATGTTGAACTCTTTGTACCAAGTAAATTTGGTTGTGAATACTTTCCACTATCTTTAGAAAGCACAGATTTTAGGAAATTGTGGGACATTTGGTTCAGGGCTGCAACTGGTATCATTCTTCCATGACTGCCATCATTTTGTTCAAAATAGGTTGTAGCCAAAGTTGGCATTTTAGTGTGTGTGCGTTTGGATTTTTAATGTAGCTTTAACAATTTTAGTTATATCATTACAGTGTCTGCACTGTGGTAGTTTCTAGCACTTGGGCACTATGATCATCATGTCCCAACTAGTCACATTATCCAGACACCAGGCTGACCATTTCTAATACTAACCTCATAATGCTGAGCTCCAAGCAAGCCAACTGCTAGTACGATTTCTATAAGTCTTTGGTATGACTCTGCTAGGGTTCAAATCTGTGCCCTCCTGCATCTGAGGCGGGCGGTCTAACCACTTAGACCGCTCCAATCTTCCATAGGTTGTGGAAGTTTTTTCATATTTGATTTGTATTATAGTTAAACCCCATATTTTTACAATAGTCAGTGGAGGTCAGAGGGACAAGGAAGAAGTCGAGCTATGCCACACATCAAGACATACCTTCGCCCTTCACCAGACAGTCAGAAAACAGCCTGGTTCCTAGTGACAAGGTAATGTAAATAATGAAATTTCAGTGTCATTTGGTTGTTTTGATAGAAAGAAATTTATTGCATTTGTAGTGTAAAATGTTTGCCATTGGCTAATTTGGCATATACATTTCTTCAGATATTGTTCCCCATCATAATACATTAGTAGAATATCCACCACCTTCCAGATCCAGACCTCCCAAGCTAAACAAGATGTTAACCATGTCTTTTAACTAGTTTTAACAATAAATGTTATAAAAGTGTATGAAAGTGGTATTTTTTCCTCAGACAGAAGTCAAACAAAAGTGGTTCCACCCTCCAGACATAAGGAGGATGTAAACTCCTGCAGGTTGATAGTTGATACTTCCATGCTAGGTCAGCATATTCTCACAAATGGCCTTGCAAATACCTTTTCAACAGATTCAGTAATCCTTTTCATGGAAGTATCCATATATTTCTTCTGCCAATCATAATGCTTTAAGAGAACTACTACTACCTCACATATCCAGCCCTCCCAGATTAAAACATTTATGCTAAAGAGCTAAAAGTTTTCTACCTCCCTAGGTGGCAGTTACATAGAGTGATCTCCCCTTGATACCAGGATTGGTACCAAATCCCGTGAATTCTTAAGTTACTACTTCCACTTGTGCCAAGTATTCTGCTCATTATGGACAGAGAAGCCTCACAAAATCCATACAAGCAGTTCGGAAGTTTTCTACCTGAAAGCAAGTTGGAGGAATTCCGTCTTCAAAGGGAAGTATACTGGATCTATTACTTTCCAACTTTTCTGTTCTTTCTTTTGCTGATAACAAACTTTATGAGTTTTCAGTGTTATCACTTTGCTGTCTTCACACACTTATGTGCTCTTGGTACATACCTGCACGGGTTATGATGGCATCCCCTTACATTGCTATCACAATATTAATAAGTGCAGGTCTGGTGTGTGATATAGAAAACTCATTTATTATTGCTGTATAATTTTACCATGTCCAGATACATACAGAAAAGTTTTCTGTATTATCTAGTTTTAGCATCAACTTCATGGTTGACCACGTGATGCTTTACAAATTTTACTTGTATAGAAAGTTATAGGGACTTTACTACAGGTAATATTATCTTACAATGGATATTGTAGCATCCACTTTGTAGTTATCAATACTGATACTTCAGTGCCTTTTTTATGTGCACTTATGGTGTGTACTTTAGAAAACTAGTTTATATTACTGTATAGTTTCTGCTGTGGTTGGACACATACAGGTAAAGTTCTCTATACATGCTTTACTCATATTGTCCACTGTATAGTTACTATAAGCAACACTTCAGTGATTTTACCATTGATTTTACCTGTATAGGCATTCAGAATTGGCCTTCCTACAGGTAAGTTGTAATTAAAATTGGTAATTTAGTGCCCACTTTGTAAATAGTATTATTGATGCTCCAAATTGCTACCTGTATGGGTCACATGTGCCCTTTTAGAGGTAACTGTCATATTGTATATCTCTGCATAGATACTCCTGAGTTCATGAAGCAGGATGTGTGCCACACCACAAACATATATATTGTTCACTCTATTATGTATTAAAGATTTAGACCATGGTGAGACCAGACTGACAAATATTTGTGTAGTTTACTCTGGTTGTCATTGTTTGAACATATGTTAGATGTGCAATTTTATGGACAGAGGTCAGTAGGCGACAATTACACAGGTACTGAAGTGGATGGTGCAGAAGCATGCCTTGAGGGACAAAGAAGACATCAGCCAGCATGCAGGGGTTCAAAATCATATTAATAATCATTTACTGGAGAATGAGATAGAGAGCAACAATAGTTTCAGTACAGACTGGCTACGTGGATCAATATCCCATACCTAGTCCTAGCCTCAAGAACTGGACAACATCATGCCAGTCAAGATGACCCTGTTATTACATGACTGGACCTGGCCATATACCTCTGATCACAATGGGCAGTGAGCACAATCCATGATACAGTATCAGCCACCAGAATAGCAAACTTTGTCCAGTTCCATGTTCCATGACTCGCATTTGCATAGTGCCACAAGGCACTTCAGGCATACGATACCCAGCTTAGAGCCTCAGTATCCAAGAACCCAGTGATACACCAACTTACTGCTGCTCTATGGACAACACCCAGTTTATACAAGCACTCTCATAGATCAGTCTAACCTGCATAGTGCTGCTAGGCACTTCTGGCATACAATATCCAGCTTGGTGCCTCAACTTCTAAGAGATGTCTACACTTATCTTCAAGCCTTTACATCTCAAAGGGAGCTTCTACTTAGTAACAGTTTGGAAATAAGAGATGTGCTGCAAGTGTTATGAGTCACCATCCATGACATTCTTCTTCAAGTACTTCACAGGTAGCACAAAAGACATCAGCTTCACTACTTTATCCAAAAATGATGAAAACTTGCTCTTAAGTTCCCTCACTGTTAATTTTACTATGACACATAATGACTCAGACTAACAGGCCTGGACTGATGTCTTCCACCCACTCCCATCGGAGTTCTACCTTCTTCTTCATTCCTCTACAACACCTGCCTGGTCTATAGCTCCAATATCAGGTCATCATTGCTTCCACAATCTGACAGAATTACTGACAGTTTTGGTTCCTTACATCAGTTACAAGTCCCAAGCATCTATGGATGCTTTTTCTTGCAGATGCCTTCCCACAAACTGTAGTCAGTGGTTCTACAAACCCTACATACTAGTTTTCCAGTTGAATACCAAGCAGTTGATGCATAACATCATGAATGTTGAATCTAGTATCTGTGGTGATCTTTCAAAACGGGGAACACACCTTACCTTCTCTCACCCCTAATCTCACCAGGCATGCAAGTGAGCATGTTTATAGTATGACCCATGTCTTAAACATTTAGGCCCAACATACTATGGCCATGGTCATAAAAGCAACTATAAACTTACAACTGGTGGAATGATATGCAATGCTTTCTACCTCCACCTTTCTTAAAGACTATAAGGCCAAGCTACACTCACAACTTAATCATCTAATCTCTTTAATGATCAGGTTGATGGAATCCACAAACAAGCCACCAAGGATGCGTTCTTTCCCTCACTCACAGTCTCAGCTACAGAGGAGGGAAATGCAAGTTAATTAACAAAAGATTATAGGGATATTCCTGGAGCACAGACCACTGGAAAGAAGTCCTACCGAATTTACAATCATCCAAAACCACAATTCTCCTGAACTAAAGTAGACTAGAGGCTTGAGACTCTCCCTGTCTCAAATGACATCAACTTCATACCACCCATATCATAGATCCTGTTCAAGGGAAGGCTCCAATCTTTTGCTGCCGAATGGGGAAGATTGCCATGATGACCTGGGGATCTCTCTATCATGTTCAGTACACCCCCTCCTTTGTCAGGGATTCCTTCAGCTACAGACATGGCACTCATCAAATGGTCATCAACCTAAGCATAATGAATCAACTCTTATGATCTTTGGTTCATGATGGAATACAACAAGTTCTATATGCTGTCCTTTGAGGAGACTATGCAATCAGTGTGGACTTGCACGAGGCACGACTTCACATCCCCACTCAACATGGCTTCCCTGAAGTTCCAATCTTTCGCCTATAAAATCTACAGGCTACAAAACAGCAGATTGGAGCAAGATATGATATCCCCTGTTACTATCATTCTCATATTCAGTCTCTCTGTCAACAAGGATATGCCTGACATCGTACCATTTTATGACTTTGGTCATCTTGCTGTAGAACTCAACATGCAAGTAAACAGTATGTCTCCCTCAGGAATGAGAATTTAATTAGTGTGATGGTGAATTCCTTGTCTATATGGAATGATCCATGTGCATGAGAATTCCTTTGCCAACAGGCTTTGCTCAATGCAATTGCAGATGTCTTAGTCCTAAATCACCTTGTTGGCTCCCATTACAATGATTATGTGGTCCAAATGGGGGCTAAACCTTTGACCATTTGACTAACTTTCACAATCTGCACAAGATGAGGTTCCATCTCAAAGATAGAGAAACCTCACTTGACTCCCTTTTTGGATACCTCTGCAAAACAGCCTTCAGCAATCATGATTTGTACAGATGCAAACACAGAGTAATGGAGATTGGTGAATCTCCTTCTGTCATTATGGGATACCAGAGGAGTGAGAGACCCTCAAAAGCATTATTTACTTATCAATATTCTTGAAATTTAAACCGTTCTGAAAGCTTTTCATTGGTACCTGGAAAACCTACATGGGATTGGAGTTCTCATTCTGTCCAACATTTCCACTGTGGTGATTTGTCATACAGCAAGGTGAAACTATGTTCCCCAGACCTTGGTATTCTTGTTTATGATTTCCAAAGTGCTGTTTTCAGTGGCAAATTCACATCCAAGTTCGACATATCCTAGGCCAGCTAATGTATTGGCAGACTCGTCCCACAAGAACCTTCTAATACAAATGGAATGGTCTCTTCATCCCCTGGTTTTCACTCAGTAAGTGCTGATGGGATCGACCTATGGTGGACCTATTGGCGACAAGGTGGAATGCCAAATTCCAACCTTTGTCTCATCAGTCCTGGATCCAAAGGCCTGGACAGTTGATCCTCTTTCAGTCGATTGGAATGGTCAAAGGAGTATGCTCCACATCCCAACACCTAAGGTTCTGAAGGGGATACAGAAAGCAAAATAATCCAAGTGTCACCTTATCCTGTTTACACCACTCAAGTGGAAAATCTTGGATCAATAACCTCATCAGTCTCCCAAAAAAATTGCCAGGAAACTGAGATTTTCCCTCATCTGCTTAGGCAACCAGAATGGCAGGTGTTTCACCCCAGCCAAGAGTTGCTGAACCTGCATGTCTGGATCTTACTAAAGTACACCCTCAGGGACAGACCATTCTCAGAATCAGTGGTGGAGAAAATACTCAGTTGAGATGGCCTTCCTCTGTAAAGGTTTTTTAAGTTAATGGAATACATTCTCACATTGGTGTGCACAAAGACACCTTTTACCACTAAAGGCATCCATATCTTTTTAGCTAACTTCCTGTGGTACCTGGACAAGAAACAGCAACAATCACAATTAAAACCTACCAATCCCATGATCTCTGGTACACTGCTGATCCTTAGTAATTGCCCATAGTGAGTAATATCACACTGCCTTCATCAGCAACTAATGTTGATCACATGACCTATAATGGTCATGTGATATGAGGAGACTGGTGTAGATGGGTGGTAATTCAAACCCCTTCACCCTGTTTAGTATTGGCATCCGCTGTCATATTTCAGTTGCCTCCTTCACCTTCCTTTTCCATATATTGTGTTTTGGTGCGATCACCTTGGTTTGGTTGGGGACGATGGAGTGTCCTATATTGCTACAATGTTCATGTATGACCAATGAATCCCTGCTAATGTGTTCCTTAATCCTGGTTTCTAACACTCTGCAAGCTTCCCTGATGTAATCATTCTCACAATCATTACATTTGATATAATAAACCAGCCCACATATTTTCAAATTTTCAGTTTTGTCTTTCACATGTGTAAGTTGTTTTGTTAAATAGTTTTATGGTTTGTGATATACATTGACCCCATGCTGTCCCATCTACACCGGTCTCCTTATGTAGGTCACGTGATCAACATTAGTCACTGATGAAGGCAATGTGATATTGCCAAAAATTTTGAACTCTGAAGATATTTATGCTCTGATTATGGGAGATTACTAATAATCATGAATTATCCAGAACAAGGAAGCAACCTTTTCACTGGTACACTGCGTTATCTGAAAGAGAGGGTATTGGACAAACCAAGACCTATCTGATCTTCTGTCCAGTTTTGATTACACATGTCCATTGATGTTGGATCCTTACCCAAGTGGAATCTATCATGGGTACTAACCTAGCTGATCAAGACTCCATTTGAGCCACTCTCAGAAGCTTCATTGGTTCACCTCTCATATAAGACCTGCCTCCTTACTATATTGGCAAATGGCAGGCAGAACCATTGACTGCATACCCTATTAGTGGACCTGTCTACTTGCAGTTCCGACAAGATGGGTCATCATTGCTTATGACAGCCCCTGCTTTTATTTCCAAAAACAGGCTACCATTCATGGGTAATCAGACTTTTGCAATAAATTCTTGTCTACTCAGGACACTTCATCTCAAGGTTATCTGCAGGACCCAGTGTGAACTCTGAAGTGGTAATTAGGGAGGACTGAGCCATTGCATCGAGGCAGATAATGCTTCTTCTTGCCCCTCACAGAGGGAAAGGATGATATATCGACACTGACACTTTCATCCTGGATAAAGTGAGTTATTTATTCCACAAATCAGAAATAATCCCATGCCAATAAATTTGCTTGACATCTAGGCTCACGAAAATTAGGACAGTCACCACAGATATTGCATATGAGCAAAACTCCAGTAGAAACTAATGAATGCACTGGATTTGGTGCCAATCCTGATATCAAAGAGAGATCACTCTAACTGCCACCTAGGTGAGCAGATAACTATTAGTTTTTGGGCTAAAATGTTTTAATCTGGGAGGGCTGGATTTGTAAGGTAACAGTAGTTCTCATAAGACATTATGATCAGGGAAGTATTTCTGAAAAAATTTATTTTTACTAAAAAAAATAGCTCATTACCGAGTCTCGCTACTTCATGACAGATGAACTTTTTGCAGATCATTTGCCTTTTTTATTGTTTGATATGCTAATTGGTGCCATCTTAATTGCCTGCCCTAATGGTCTGTAATACTTAAGTCCATTTTAGTATTAGACCATTTTGTAAGTTATATGTATTAAATGAGCCATTATTTCATGCTATTAAGATTATTTCTGTAATAGGATTTATTTAAATTCATACTGAGTGTCCACTTATTTCACCTTGATATGCCATTGTTCTGCTGTCTCTAATTAAGCTGGAAGTGGTTAGGATTACATGTGGATCCTGTAAGAAATTAAAGCTACCTGAAGATAATCATAACCCTGTATTAGCTTTATTTTGGACCATATGTGTGTTGTTTGTTCACACGTGTCCGAAGAGAGATGGGTGACTGTTACAGCCAGACAATTAACCACCAGGTTTCTCATGTTTCAGTCTCTTTAGGCAAAACATTGCAATTTTCTAAGATGTTCAGCAGCCTTTGTCATCTGGAACCTACAACACAACCTTAGCACTGCCATGGCTGACAGTCCACTGCAGTATCATGCCTGCACTGAACAGACTACTGGGCCACCAGTACTGACATGGTATGGCAGTTCACATGGACTGATTGTGGACATATAACCATATATAGAACCTGGACCTGGTCTCCAGCTCCTACACAGTCTGGACCTATGCTCACTACCAAATGATCATGGTGTCTGTTTTCCTGGCATACCTAGTCCTGGACTCAAGATGCATATATTACCCAGCACCCAGTAATGTAACATCCAACTGGTACCAGATTTGTGGAATGAATCTTTCACAATATTCATTACCACAACATCCAGAAATTCATTTCTTGACATGCAACAGCTGGTTTTGCATTATCATAGTTATTGGTCCCATGGTCAGATGGTTGGCTTGGTCTTTGCTATTTTTCAGTGATCTAAGCATTGCCTTGGCTCATCTGCTGCAATCCATACAGACAGACAAATCATGTCCATGGCTCATTTACTCAACAGGGCAACTCAGCACTCACTTTTGAGTGCCATAGCTACTTCCATTAACTTCTAGATTGCATTTAAAGACCACCACATCGCCATCTTCGGATCTAATCCTCAGTCTTTCAGCCTCCAATTTCACAGACACACGGATGTCATCAAATAGGTGACCCAAGAATCAAACCTCATGCAAGCCCAGCAACCCAGAGCACAGCTCTCATTTCCTGAGAGGGACCAGAAAAGTAGGAAGGACCCGTCAGGATGAATTGGGGACATTTGTAGTGAAGGTAACCTTTGCAGTTGGGGACAGTTGAGGAATATTATTTGCAGACCATCGGAAATGATTTGCAAGACCCATAGGTCATCAGGGCAGAGCCTCCCCATGTTGGGGTAAAGTGTTGAAGCCTTTGCCCCAACAGAATGCAATCAAAGGGTTACATGAATCATTATAGAACTGCACCCTCACTGAGGAGTAATGCTTGTCAGTTAATGCCTTTGAAGCATGTCCTCTCCATATCAAAAGAAGAATCATTGTTCTTATGCATTGGTGTTTGTGTGTGGCTCTTGATATAATTTCTTTCCCTATATCCTGTCTTAAAATACAGTTAGCATGAAACACACAGGGCAAACTCAGGACTGTTACTTCTTGTCTGCACCCACTTAAACTCCGATTTCCAAGCAGTGAACCACTTCTACAGGTGGAAACATGGATAGAGGAGAGACCACTGGTGTTAAGAAAATTAAATGGGTCATATCAACTCAGACATCACATACAACTACAACCCTGCCAACACCTTCATGATTGGAACAAAGCCAATTCCAACTTGGTATGGCATCCCATCTAGACCAGCCAAGAGATTGAAGGCTGATTGGCTATGGTTCAATACTGGCTCAGATATAACCTCAATTGATGCATGTAGCTACTGGTTACAGTGATCTGATATCCTGTACCCAGTCCTGGCATCGTGATGCCAGAACCAAAATAGAATAAATATGGCCTTTTTCTGTCATGACTGGACTTCTCCTTCTAAGGCAGATCAAATATTGTCAGTGCCTACCTTGCATTATCCTTGTTTAATACCTGAAATGACCAGTTACAGTTATTCTATATTGTATACTCTGTCTTGGCATAGTAACACTGCCACCATTGTCAGAGACTGGATGGCCTCTACTCAGTATAATAACATGAGAGATCTGCTGTGATGGAACCATGTTGGTCTAGTACCATTATGGGTCCATAACTTGCCCGATGTCATGATTGGTCCATTTAGACCCAGTACCTTGATGGACCCCTGTCAGTCCATTGCCGTTACAAAACTAGATTAGCACAGTGCCACAACATATATATGTCAGTCCATTGCCATCATGGCATCATATTGGCCCACTGCCATGATAGATCATGTATGCCTAGTCCTTTTAAGGATTCATGTCAATCCATAGCCATTTTGAGCCAGTCATGACTCATGTCAGTCCATTGCTATCATGGCATCATATTTGCCTGCTGCAATGATGGATCATGTATGCCCAGTCCTTTTACAGATTCTTGTTGGTCCACAGCCATTTTGAGCCAGTCAGCTGAGTGCCATTATGGACTCATGTCAGTCCATTACCGTCAAACTGCTGTTAAACAGCTCCAGTGTTAATCATTATACCTCACCAGTGCAGCACTGGCTATGGTGATAATCCAGTCTCAGATGCCTGGTACCATTCGCAGTCCACTGACAGCTCACACTAGGAACAGCAGATGCTTTCAGCTCCATCACAGCCTGTCATGGCTTACCAGTCTGGTACTGACTATGGTGATGATTCAGTCCAGAACGCCCGATACCATCCTGAACCATTTTTGATGATACACTTAGAGATGTATAGAAATTACCATACCTGGTCTAGTTTGCCACATGTCAGCATTGCAGAAGGCATCCAATACTTTGAATCACTTTAAATTGGTGGGGTACCAGTTTTTCTGGTTTTTTTATAGGAAAGGTAAGTCACAAATTTAAATTAGAAACATAATATGGAAAAATGAATGAATCTGATAATTAAAGAATGACCCCTCCCCCTTCATATGCCATAGCATGGCATCATTCATTTGTTCAATTGTTTTAATAACAATGGTATTTATAGGACACATGTAATGAGATAAATATCAAGATGCGTTTTCACAAGATGAAGATCAATGAAAATTTATTGCCTACAATTGATTTGCATTCAGAATTTAGTGAGTTTGAAAGCTTTACTCTAATTACTGACTTTCTCTGATGCAATAGTAAGAAATGCAAAATTTTTATGGTTTATATCCTTCTTTACTTCACAATACACATACATCTATTTGTAATAATGAATACTCAATAAAACGTATGCAGTGTAATTAAATTTGCAAAGATGAGAAATGTTAAAGCATTCAAGTTGAAGAAATAAATACCTATCACAGTATGTGCCTTTTTAACCACACATACTTGTAAGTAATGGTTGTTACAATTTTCCAGGGGCCCCGAGTGGCCGAGTGGTCTAAAGTGCTCTCCGTTATGGATCACTGCCATCTCACCTCTGTCTGCGTGGGTTCGAGTCTAGGATTCGGCGAATGTGGATATGTGAGAAAGCTTGCCAGTAGCTTCTCGTGGGTCGGTGCTTCTTTCCGGGGATTTCCCGGTTTCTTCCTCCACCATTAATACTGGCCGCCATGTATAGCCTATCGTGTGCTGAAAAATGGCATTAAGCCCCACAACAACGACAACAACAACAACAATTTTCCACAAAAATATCCAACATAATGTATGGATCACAAAGTTACTATTTTCTACTATTCAGCACTGTTCCATATTGAAAAGATTAATGTGAAAGCAGATGCCATGTCTGATTTGAAATGTTGTTTTATGTAATATAAACATTTTCACTGCATTTTTTTATTCTGCTAATAACAAAAACTATTCACTACTCCACTGAACAAAAAGAATGCAAGAGCACACTGTTATTACTAATTATATTTCATACATATAACTAAGTAGTGAATAAACAATCAGCAAATCAGTCTAATTTTCTTTTAGCCCATTTTAATTGTGTCCATAAGAAGTGATAATTTATTTTGTGTGGAATTTATCCTCTTTGCATTAATTGATTTAAGCATAGACGTTTTAGGTCAATATAGTCCTTAGCTGATAGTCCATCACCGCTGTCCTACAGTTCATTTAACTGAACAGTTAGAAAGGGCTGAATATGACTCATCAGAGGTTGATTTGAGTTCCTGTTTGAAGAATTTGTTGACAAATAAATCTGTGGATTCCATGCTAGAGGTTAGCACAAGGTATGATGCCATTTTCTGTTAAATGAGACAGCAACCTCAGTCTGCGATGTGCTTTGAAAACATCAAAGAATGCTACTGCCTTCCGCTCACAATAACTAAGTGACAGCAAGTCTTGTACAGAATTTACATTGTGTCAAAATCCAGGCAGCAAACACAGGACTTTTAGTCTTTGGCAAGCAAGCAATGGTACAAGATTGTACTTAAGTTTCCCAATCTTCAGCCACTATGTCAGTGATATTGTCATAGCTAAGAGGGTGAAACCCAACTTCAGCAAAACTGTCTATATATTGGCAAGCTTTGTTTTGTAAAGAATGTTTTGCATTCATTGTTTTAGCCCCCAATGATCAAGAACTTTATGTTTCGATATTGGTTTTTAAAAATACTGATAAACCTAAATGCAGTCTTAATACAGCAGTGGTATTAAGTTTGTTTGCTTCTACAAGGCAGCAAAAGGATGTTGCCATCTTCTTTGATTCTGATCTCTTCAATGAATAACTTGCCTAATAAATCCAGTTTCTACAGTAGGGATTAAGCTTGTTTGCTCAGAAATGCATAAAAGTGAATGACGGTATAATCATTTGTAGAGTTTGTGTCATTGGTCAATGTTTTATCATGTTTTTTTAGGACAAAATCCACGAAATATGTACCTACAAATATGTTGTTTTAACCAATTCAGGAAATTTGATAGTCATGAATTTAATGTGATTCACAGTAATGGAAATTAAAAGTTTAAATGGAATGCAAACAACATGAATTCTGAATGCATTTCAAATGCAAATGAAGTGTAAATGAAATACAAATGAAATGAATTCTGAATGCATTTAAAATGTAAATGAAGTGTAAATGAAATGCAAACAATATATAGATTTAGTAAAATTAGTTGTTTCATGGTCTGTTGTTTGAATTTACATCCTTTACAAATTGTATGCTTGGTCTTGAGAAGTCCTTAATAAGTCCTTGAAGTTTGTTTTGCCCAGTCTGTGTGAACCGTAAGGAAATCAGTATGTTCTCAAAAAAAGCTCTGTATGTATCTTGAAATTGTGTTAATGCCATAAAGCAAAATATACCTATATGTAATGCTAAAAAGATCACCTAGATCAGGGGTCAGCAACCTGTTTTACATAGCATGTCACTTTTTTCAGGATTAATTACAAAATGAATGACCGCGTGCCACCAGTAAGAGATTAACACTGTTAAAATCGAGATTTTTGGCACGCGTGCCATAGGTTGCTAACCTTTGAGCTAGATGTTTATCATTATAATCTCAGACTTTTGTGTACCGACCATAAGATGGTGCATGTCATATTATGTCTATCTATGCATCCATCAGTCTCTTACAGATATCGTTTCTGCACAATAACTCAAATTCTGCATCATCTACAATTATCAAACTTGTGGATGGTTTGCACTTTGTAGGAAGAAGGCTGTTCATTGTGTGATCAAAAGGTCAAGTTCACTGTGACTGAAAAAAGAAGAATGGTTCCTGTTCAATAACATTAGTTCTATATCACAGACATGGACCAAACTTGGTGTATGATTTGTGCTTGGGTTAAAGAAGAAGCCTATTGATTTTGGGGCCAAGAAGTTAAAGGTCAAGGTCACAGTGACTGAAAGAAATTGTCCACAGGTCAAAGACTACGGTGACAATGGCAGAAAAAAAAAATGATTTCTAAACAATATTAGTTCAACACCACAGATCTGGACCAAACTTTCTTGCACTTTAGGTAAGCATATTAATGTTGGGGTCACAAGGATTAGCTCAAGACTGAAAGAAGAAAAATGGTTTCTACACAAAGATTCCACTTCTTAACTATGTACCTTATCAAATGTTTTTGGATGACTACTAAGAAAACTGCTTATTGATTTCAAGGGCAAAAGGTCAAAGATTAAGGTTATCATGACTGAAAGAAGACAATGGTTTTGGCATGATCACTTTAGTTCGAGGCCATGTACCCAGACCAAAGTTAGTGAAAGGCTTACTATTAAGATATGGAAGAGGCTTATTGATTTTTGAGGTCAGAAGGTTCAAAGTCGAGGTCACTGAGGCTCCCAAAAGAAATGGATATCACAATATAACTTTTGTTCTGGAGTAAGTTCTTTGACCAGACTTTGTGGATGGCCAAATTCATGGTAGGTCTAATTAGAAAATAATAGTTACTACACAGTAAGTTTAATTGAAGACCATATCTTTTGCCCAAAGGCCAAGGCATTGAGACTCTTTGGTCAGTAATCTCTAGGGTCAACCATGCCCTACCAGTGCCTACACAGAAGAATACTAAACGGGCTTGGTATATAAACTTCGAAACATGGGGATTGGTTTATATTGTTCACTGTACTCATATTCTTAGTATACTTGTGGCTTCGTGGTTTTATGGGTTTTTCAGCACATGACGGCCAGTATATCTAATGAAGGAAGAACCTGGGAAGAACCACCCACCCAGGGGAGGCTACTGGAAAGCTTACGCACATAATCACATTGGATGAGCCTGAGTCTCTGGACAAAGTTGAAATGTCAGTAATCTGGCCACATGGGAACCTGTTTAATTTTGGCAGTATATAACCTACATTGTACTGATGTGCCTTTAACCCCTATGCATATGCATAGTGTACTCACTTTCAACAATTTCATGAGTATTGTATGAAAATAAAATATGTCAATTGCATATTTTGATCATATTTTGTTTTTTAGTGCCAATCTGTCCAAAGCAGCCTGGGGAGCTTTGGAGAAGAAAGGAACACAACTCATGATAAGATCTTATGAAATTGGAGTGCTCTTCCTTCCAAAGTTCTTTGTAAGGTTTATAATATTCATAAGTCATGTGTTATCGTTGATATTTGTTTCATAAATGCATGTCATATTTTTGATGTTTATTAAATATTACTTCTGTATATCACACAGGTTAAAAACATTTCACATGCATAAATGTGTAACATTAGTAGCATCCAGTTACATATTAAAATGAAAACCCTGTGCTTTTCTCTGGGGGGGGGGGGGTCAGCATTTGTTTATTTGTGGTAATGAGCTTATATAGTTGTGATCATTTCTGATAAAATTAGTGACACTTAGAGAATGATTCTAATCTCTTATTTACATAGGTTTGCAAAAGATAAAAAAAAATTAACTGTAAATTTTATGTTCAAGGATCACCTACATAAGATAAAAATGTGAAGTTATATGCCAATTAAAAGGAGAAGGAACAAATGTTAAATTAAAATGTGGTATACTTGACACAAAAAAATGTGATAAAGTTAGGTATTTTCAAACCATTAGGCAAATACATTAAGTGGTTATTTCCCCTGAAAATTATTTCCCTTCTCAGACTCTTCAATGGAAAGAAATTACATAATATTTCAGGAGCTCACTTATTGCTCCACTCTGTTGTTATTACAGTAGTCCCCCTTTTATACGGCCACCCCTTCTGCACCGGGAAAGTGGCCTTATAAGACGGGTGGCCTTTCCAGAGGGGAAATAAATTTTTTGAGAGAAGTATATGTAATGTACGCAGTAAGAAAGCTACATTCTTCAAAGCATTTAATATCTTCATTTAAAAGTAACATTAATTATTAAAAGGTTCTTCTTGTTATAATAACAGACTTATTTCAACTGAATATGCATTAATAGTTCTTATTCTTGCGTAAGCGTGATATGCGAGCGGGTGTTGTTGTCATGCACATTGCAAAGCCATTCAAAAACATCATTTAAATCTTGGTACATACATAATTCTCTTTCCATTTGCTCCATTTTCCCACTGCTGCTGAATAACCTCCTCATCGGTTACGATGTTGTTTATTCGAGTCTTTTCAACATAAAATTGTTTTATTCGAGTCTTTTCTACCTAAAATCGTTTGGCAAGTTCCCCCTCCCCACTTAACCCGATGTTGAGTAGAATAACCGACTTTTTTCTAAATAATCGTCTCCATTTACGTGAGGACATGTTAATGTTTTGTAATGATTTATTAAGATGTTGCTAACTGTATGTGATTTAATTATGCAGACGAAACTTTTGCAGAACGGACGAAATGCCTTCTTCATAAAGGAATGTGTTGTCACATGATTTTTCGGTCTTTGTCTGATACCCTGTTTTGTTCAAGGCTAATTTCTCTGTGTGTTTGCAAAAATCTATTTTTAGACTATGCTGACCCTGTTATGATCTTGACAATTACGTCCGGTTGTAATCATCATTGTTGCCAACTACAAGACTGATAAAACAACTTTTCTGCATTTAAACAAAATGCCATGTGTTTTTTTAAAGGAAGCGATCTTGTCACGTGACTCATTAGTCGCAGTCTGGTACCCTATTTGTGTTTACATTTCTTTACACTAAGGGAGAGAAGCCAAAACGGCTTCGATATGTACGCAGATTTGATCTGAACAATAGCACCTCGTGGCCGTTAGGATTTGTAATCTTGACAATTATTGTCAGTAGTAATAGCCACTAATTATGAAAATGAACAAGCTCAACATCTTACTAAGGGAAGCCATAAAGGCTATCATACCATTTTCCCGCTGACTTGTGTATTGTACATCAATACCGCCACTTCTCAGCTGTTACTACTGTTCAATAATTGTAGTCTTAACAATTATCAGAGTGACTAAACCGGACATCTCCTGATAACACAGCAGTAAGGCTAATCGGATTATGTGTACTTACCGTTTTGTATGGATTAAAATTTGAGTCTTTCTCGGCTTTATGGAATAAATGTGGCTTCTCGTGAGGCGTAAATGATAAAATATTAACCTTAGTGGTACATGTACTTTAGTCAACACTTCTTTCAGGAACGAAAACCTGACATCGGGAAAAAGAAATCGGATTACTTAACACACGTTATGAATAAAATTGGTTCTGGATACATATTACAAAATAAAATGCGGCCGCTTGTGAGTGGTAAATTTTATATTTTTGCACTAATATGCTGGCTGCTGGTCACGTTAGTGGGATGGCCTTTCATGAGGGGTACTTTTGAACACAAATTCATTGGTGCCATCGGATTCTGGCCATAAGGAGCGGGTGGCCGCTGGTCAGGGAGGGGCGTTCAAGAGGGGGGCTACTGTACATACTTTGAAATCAGGATGGGTATAAGGTGAAGCTGTATGGATTTGCAGCAGGCTTATTGGAGAGAATGTTGTCACACTTCTTTACTGCAGTCATGTAATGTGACTCAAATTTCTTTATATGTGGTATTATGTGAGCAATGCAGTGCCTAAAGCAGACATCTGATCAAATGGCTGCTCCTATCTGATTGAGAAAATGAACTTGAGCTAGTCCAATGTACACTAACTTTAGTAGTTACAAAAATAGGGAAAATGAATTTTGCCAGAGTAGACAATACTGAATTCTAAAAAATATAATATATAAATAAGAAAAATATAGAAAAACTTATAAAAGTTATCAGCTAGTTTTTTTTCTCCAATTTATGTCTGATGTCCAGGAATTGAAAAAGACCAAGTGGTGCTCCCAGTCTTTTTGAAATGTGCACATCTTAAGTAAGGCCAGGCTGTATACTATAATCCAAATTACAACCGTCAGTCATACACCAAAACAATGGCAATTAAAAGGTATTTAACAAGACCTAAAATATACATGGTCTTTTTATAAATAACCAGAATAACTAGTGTGGAGTATGTAGGCAATTCTTTTTCTCTCAGAATCAATCCTTGTGCAAAGTTTGAAACAGTAGAGCAGAAACTTCAGGGTAGTTAAGGTAAGAGGACGTTTAAAGAAGAACCTAAGACTGTGGATGGGTTTTTTTGGTGGGTGGGTGTGTTTATACTATAAATGACTATTATGATAACGAAATAAAATGATTGATCACTATGTCATAACAAAGTGTATAATTATAATAACATATTATAATAATATTAATATAATGATTGTGTTAATGATAATTATCTATTATTATTAATATTATTGTTAATATTATTTTTATTATAAATAGGAACAAATTGAAACCAATATTATGATGATTAATTAATGTATCATGCCCATATAGATACCAATACAAATAATAATAATAATAATAATAATAATAATAATAATAATAATAATATGTTCATCATCCAAAATGATGTTGATTTGAAATAATGACTGTTTTTTTCTATTAAAGTAAAATATAGAAATGAATAAATTTGTTTTGTAAGTAATCAAAAAATTATTTTTATTAATACTACCTAGTAAATAATTTAAAAACTTTTGCTTAATAATAATGCAGGATATATTATTGAGTGAAGAAATAAATGAATTTATTCAGATTTTCATAACTTCAGATTGTCTTAAGCATTGGTCATAGAGTAATATTTGATAGCTCATAAGTTAACTTCCCTTCTGAATATTAACTTAAATTGTTTTCGAAGATTTAAAGTTTTAAAAAATTAGATAGGTAATAGAAATTGTTGTAGATGAATAGTTAGTAGTTAATGATTATATATAGGGGCTTGTCAGTGCTGACATAGGTGGTGAATCTGTATGTAAGTATTTTTGGGGGGTAATAATTTAATGTATTCATTAAATAGACTTAAACTGGAAATGAAATGCAATGTAGTTAACATCAAGGGAAGAAAATCAATAAGGAAAGTAACTCCTCACTGGGACCATTGATCATGAATCAGATTTGTCTCTCTTTATTCTTGCAGTTGATGTATATTCTGAACTATATAACATGTCAGCAAAGAACACTGTAATTTATGTATTCCTAGACATGCAGAAATCTGAATTAATTAGAGAGACAAAAGATAGTTTGCATTGTTTGTAGTGTTGGTCACTGAAAGTCATAATCTTAATGGTATGGGCGACATGCTGTTTGTGTTGATCAGAAGATAATTTACAATAAGTGATATGCAGTTCATAATATCATTACTTTTTATCCTCTGAAAGCTTATCTGTACTGTAAATAACTCTATTTTAGCATCATTAAATTGTAGTGAATTTCATCATGTTAATTACTGAAATGTTAGCAAATTAGCAAAGTACAAAATTATTAAAAAATGTTATGCTAATGGTTTTATGATAACAAAAGTGATATGCACTTGCCTGCAACTCAGTATTTCAGATAATTTAAATTTACCAAGCTGTAATGAATAAAGACAGAGAAACTCCTGTAAATCAACCCCCACAACTGTAATTTGGTTGTATTTGCAGATTGGCCACATATCCTTGGTCCAAAATAGAATATTTTACTTCTAGTCTGACTTCTGTGTACTGGTCACTTCTTTATGTGAGCAAAATTGCTGGTTTTAGTAGTACATGGTTTAGGGATGCAATTTCCCATCCATACATTAACATATATCATGTTTCAGGGAGACAAGGAACTATTTGATGTAAGCAGTAATTTGGAGATGCTGAAATCATCTACTGATGTGTTCCCTCTACCATTTGATCTGCCACTAACTGACTATGTCAAAGGCAAAGGTAAGATAAGGGAATACAATTTGAGTCATCAGAAAAATTTCTTAAGTAGAAACATATACTTTTTTAGACACTTAGCTAATAAATTCACATGAAACTTTAATAGTATGGAAGTCTGACCGATATATTATACTCAAGGGATAGAGGATAAGGTCAGTATTAAATTATATTGCATCAAGTTCAAAAAGAATAAACTTTAATATTAGAAAATTTATCTTGACTTGATCATGGATGTTAGAGGAGGAAAGGGGGAGGATGTACTGTAATGGCTGTTTTTGGTCTGGGTAATAGGTTATTTTTTCAACATAGAAATATATGAATTTGACATAAGTTTAAAGAAGAAAGTTTTAACTTTCATAAATAATATTTTGGAATGATTAAATTGACCATGCTCAAAGTAGGACAGGGTCAGCAAAAAAATGTGTCTTGGCCAAATGTACCAGTAGAACAATTCAAAATTTCATTCCTAGGCGATTGATTTAGAACCAAAGCAACAACAATTACTTGCCATTGCAAATCCCTGGACTTGTTACCTTATTTACCGTATATATTGGGACATGATAAAACGATTATTTTTTTTTCCTGTCCCAGAACTTGTGGTGAAACTTTTTCACCTAGGTCATATGTCCCAAGACTTAAGAAACAAAATAAATTTGTATTGCATTTGTGCTCCACCCCGCCACCCCACTGCACGTTGCAATAAAAAAAAAAAACAGATAAATAAAATGCTTATTTGATAATAAAAAGAAAGAAACTGACCTTGTATTGTTATCGTTTATTCCTTTTTTTTTCAGCATGAGCATTAAAGAATAAAATATAGCAAGTAAATCAGTATATGTAGTGCAGGCTTCCATACTGTAGCCTGTATCACTTATGTCCGATAACACACGCCACATTGTTCATTGACATGAACATTGAGAAACAAATTGTGTGTGGTTGTGCACAAAGGTCTGATTATGTTATCCGACTGAAAATTGGATCCAACAAAATCACAAACAATCAACCAGTATATTGAAGACATGGTGTTAGGTGCAAAATAATCAAGACTGAATTATATCCAGGTCCACTGTATGACAGTATCTCGCAAATAAAAATCATTATTTTAAAACACATTCACTTGAGTGTAAGTGACGATGGTTTCGCCAGCACGAGTTACAAAAGTATCATTACTATTTACCCGCAGACATCAGTGCTCCTTTATATTAATTATAACTACAAATGCCAAGCACATAGAAGCCTGGGTGGGTGGTGAATAAACACAACTGGCATCAAGCAGTAAACTCCTTCTTTGAACCTACCAAGAGGACATCAGAGACAAAGGTTATTTTTATTACAAAGCAAGCCAACTTCAGAAGCCGACTTTGGTTACTTTTTTTAATTTTTTTTTTAAGGATATCAATACAAAGGTTATTCTATTGCAAAGCAAGCCAACATCAGAAGCGAACTATGGATTCTTTTAAGTGTGCCGATTTTATTTTTTTTTAATATACAAAAGATGGCCGAGATATGGAAGCAGACTTCGGTTCCATTTCAATGGTATTCATGGGAATTTTGAAAATAAATTAAAACAATGGAAGAAATTTTAAAGTGACACAAAGGCACTGATGTTGATGACCCAGCATCGCCCAGAATATTTGGAGAAAATAAAATGATGTGATGAATTCGTGAGGCCGGAAGAGAAGCAGAATATCTCGCAAACGAGGGAAATAATCAACCAATATATTGAAGACAACTGTCATTCATGCATGACACAGTGTTAGGTGCAAAATAATCAAGATTGAATTATATCCAGGTCTACAGTATGACAGTATCTTGCAAATAAAAATCATTATTTGAAAACACATTCACTTGAGTGCAAGTGACAATCTTTTCGCCAGCACGGGTTACAAAAGTATCATTACTATTTACCCGCAGACATCAATGCTTCTTTGTGTTAATTATAACTACAGATGCCAAGCACATAGAAGCCTGGGTGGTGAAGAAACATAGCTGGCAGTGAGCAGTAAACTCCTTCTTTGAACTTACTGACAGGACATCAAAGACAACGGTTATTTTTATTACAAAGCAAGCCAACCTCAGAAGCCGACTTTGGACAATGAAACCGTTTTTTAAGGAATATCAATACAAAGTTTTATTTTATTGCAAAACAAGCTGACCTTGGGAAGCCAACTATGGATTCTTTTTTAAGTAAGATTCCAATTTTTTTTTTTTTTTTGAATATACAAGATATGGCCAAGATATGGAAACTAACTTTGGCTCCTTATCACCGGTATTCACGGGAATTTTGAAAATAAATTGAGACAATGGAACAATTTTTAAAGTGACACAATATAGTGCTTTGTGCATGGATACTGATGACCCAGCATTGCCCAGAAGATTTGGAGAAAATAAAATCATGTGACGAATTTGTGAAGGACAGAAGAGAAGCAGATGATTTCGCTGACAATATGATCATTAACATGGATGAAATTATAGTGTACTTTGATCGAATTCCTGGACGGACTGACGATAAGATGGGGGTCAAAAGTGTGAGAATTAGCAAGACTGGTGCAGATTTGAAAACATCTGACTTTAGTTCTTGCAGTTTCCGCTTCAGGTGATGTGTTGCCTCTAACAATTTTTCACAGTATGAGAAAGCTAAAAAAAATTATTCATGTACCGAAAGAATGGATTGTACATGTGCAGAAGAAGGGTTGTATTGATGAGATGCTGCTGCAGTGGATTAAAGAGTTCTCAAGTACACAGTTTTATAATTTTTAAAATAAAATTTGGATTTGGAGTGCATTTTCCGACATGGAATTTTTGAGCGATTTAAAAGGGGTCCCACAACTTACGACTCAAAAAACTGATGTGTCCCAGAACATTCAGTGCACATAAAAATTACTTTTAAAATTCATTTATGGTGTCCCAACAAATACGATGTACCAACATAAACAGTAAATACAGTACTATATATTCCCAAGCCACCCCACCCACTCACCTCCAAATAGTGACCCAGGGGTCATAATGTAAATTTTTTTTTCCTACATGATGTGTCTTCCCGCTGTGATTGTATATATGAAGTTTTGTCAGAAAGATTTTGTACATTTGACCTTTCTTCCCCTCCTTCTGCGCCCCTTATCCAAGTCAAGGATGGTACTACTCTTGCAGATTGTTACCACATGGGCAACATAACTATCACAGTTTACCAGATTATTACCACATGGGCAGCATAACTACCACAGATTGCTACCACATGTGCAGCATAATTACCAGCTTGTTACCATATGGGCAACATAACTAACACAGATTGTTACCACATTGACAACATCACTACCACATATTACCACGGATTGTTACCACATGAACAACAATAACTTCCAGTGATTTAGGATGAGGATTTGTTGTAACTGACAGAATTTTACAGCCATAAATGGGGGGCCCCGAGTGATCTAAAGCGCTCACCATTATGGATCACTGCCATCTCACCTCTCGGGCTTAGCCAATGTGGGTATGTGAGAAAGCTTGCTGGTAGCTTCTCGTGGGTCAGTGGTTCTTTCAGGGGTTTTCCCGGGTTCTTCCTCCACCATTTATACTGGCCACCATGTATAGCCTATCTTGTGCTGAAAAATGGCATTAAACTCTATAATAACAACAACGATAGCCGTAAATGCAGAGGGTATCACAATTGCCTGAATGTTGGGTCATATCTTAACATGATGTCTAAAATATCAGTATCTCCAACATACTAAGAGAGCTTTTTGGTTGTTACTTGAAGCATTGGCCAAACAAAATAGAAACAAGTAATCATGTGTATTAAAAATATAAAAATGGGGGGAAAAATTCTATTTTAGGACAATGCTTCAGTTGAGATTTGGATTCAAAGCAATTTTTCCTTTGAAAGATGCTTGTTAATAAACTTACTCTTATGTAGAATTATTTTTTCATGAAATGAAAAAACAAAATAATTGTAAAATTTAGTAATTGCCTCTTCTCATTTGTTTCACATTCATCTTATAAAACTAAAGATATAGGCATCACTTTTCATCAAGCTTGAGTGAAGTCTGTCATATATTCAATGGTAGTATTTTATGCTACATTCTGCATTTATAAAAGTTACATACAAATAGTGAGTGCAAATCATAGCATAGTATTCTGTGGAATCCTTGTTTAATGGTTTTGGTTGGGGTTTTTTCTGCACAGCGTCAACAACAACTCTTCACAAAAGAAATTAAAATTTGAAATTACATAGTAGAAAAGACTGAAATACAAAATACATATTAACTAAATGTTATAAAACTGTGTTGTCTGAGTAAATACATATAGCATTTATTAAAGCAGGTAAACAGGACTCTTCAATATCCATGATTGGTCCCTCATTATAAAGTCCCACAGTACAGAGGTTGCACTACACTCACTTAGTCACTCAGCTGTTATTATATTTTATAGCTTGTTTGCTGCTATTATGGCCAGTCAGCTATTATTACATTTTATAGCACTACACTCACTTACTCAAGTTATTACATTTTATAGTAAGTCAGCTGTTATTCTATTTTATTGCCATATAGCTGTCATTACATTTTATAGCCAGTTAGCTGTTACTACATTTTATTGACAGTCAGCAGCTATTACATTTTATTGTAGTTCTAAGAAAATCAACAGTATTTTTTCTTAGAGATTTGCTAAGCAGTGAAAAATGTTACTTGGATTCAGTAGAAAGCAGCGTCAATGCCTAAACAGACAATAAAGTGTTTACTTGAGTTCATCCTCTTGGCTCATGTTTAGGATGACACTGTTCTGGAAAGGTCACTTTCACTAAAAATTCCTGTCATTTCATTAAAATGCAAGATAACTTATGCTAATTTTTTTTGTATATATTAGTCAAGGTTAGTGCCTAATAATAGTACAACAGTCATGGAGAATCAAAACTTAACTAATACACTGGATTTAATTACAAACGTAGAGAAATGAAGTAAATGTATAAGGAAGTCAATTACTGTAGTGGCTAGGGATCCCATTACATTATGTAATATATTATACATAATATATTGCTGTAAAAGGCTATTATACCCAATAAGGGGGCCCCAAGTGGCCGAGCGGTCTAAAGTGCTCTCCGTTACGGATCACTGCCATCTCACCTATGTCTGCATGGGTTCGAGTCAGATTCGGCCAATGTGGATATGTGAGAAAGCTTGCAAGAAGCTTCTCGTGGGTCGGTGGTTCTTTCTGGGGTTTTCCTGGGTTCTTCCTCCACCATTAATACTGGCCGCCATGTATAGCCTATTGTGTGCTGAAAAATGGCATTAAACCCCACAACAACAACAACACCCTATAACACACTGCACTTTAATGATGCCCTTGAGAAACATTATAGTGAAGAATTGCTGTATTTTCTAAAGTCTAATCATATGTATTTGTTTTTGTTATAGATAGGCCTTGGTTGTGGGACATTCCTTACATGGATCTACCAGACACCAATGGCAATATATGGTGCCCTGGAGCTAGATGACACAGTCATTAGTAGCATGTGACTGGGATGGTGTTTATGGTTGTTCAAGTGAAATACATGCTGTCATCCTGTCATCATTCAGCTTTGATGGTGAAGAGTACCACTGTGATGTTGAAATTCAATGGAGGAATATTGCCAGTAGATGGCACTGTTTGCATAAGACATTCTTCAGTAGATGGCATTATATGCATAAGGCATTCTTCAGTAGATGGCATTATTTGCATAAGACATTTTTCACTAGGTGGCGTTATTTGCATAAGGCATTCTTCAGCAGATGGCACTATTTGCATAAGACATTCTCAGTTATATCCTATAATTTTATTGATCTGACACAAAGCATTTTACATTCATGCAATCTATAAGCCTAGTTATTATATAAACTGGTTTAATTTTGAATGACATGTAATTCAACATTATTTCCATTCAAGATGTGCAATGAAAACAGTAGATAAACTAAATTCAAATAAAATTACAACAGTTTGTATACATAGGTGCAACAATTTATATTTTTTTGGTACATTTTTTTTAATTTGGCCATTGTCCTATTGTTTCCATAAAACTTAAATGGGATGAATATTCTTGAATTTAGAAGAGCACAAGATTTAACATTGACTTATCTGATCTATGGGTGATGCAGATTTTAATGTATTTTAATGTATCTAAATTACTTGGAATGCAACGCTTGTGATATCTTCACTGTGAAGCTCCACAGTATAACATGTTCCCTAATAATATGATGGTGGTTATGGATTCCATTAATTTAGCTTTGTCAATTTCTGCCAGTGTTTATTTTTTTGGTACTTGATGTAGTTCTTGGCTCATGAGAATGAATTATAATGTAATGTCAGATCGTCAAGTACCAGTTTTTTGCTCGTTTTTTTGTACAGCATTGTTATATACTGTGGATTGAATCATTTTCATTGGTATGAATATTCAGGATTTTGCATAAGTGGCATTTTTGTGGGTATTTAAATTAGTGATTTGGGAAAGGATCCTATTCTTTCAAAAGGATTATCATTTTTGTTGGATCTTTAAATTTGTTGTTTGTAGAAATCAAAAGTACAATATTTACTTTATGAAAAATATTGATTTCATAGTAACTCTGACTTAGGTGTATTCACTTGATTTTTAGTACAGTTCTGTAGAATGTATGAACCAGATTACATGTATATTGAGGGAACACTGTATATTCATAAAGAACATTACTTTGACTTCTCCACAACAACAGAGCCTAGTTTATAAACTTTGTGTATATGTTCTCTTTGATTTGTTCTGTGATTATATATCCAGATATTGCTATTCGTTTTTCTTATTCTGCGAAGAAAGTCAGGTTGCAGTGGAGGGGGTTAATTTACAAGAGTTTCTCTGTATTTATTCATTACATCTTATAAATTTATATTATCTGAAATACATCATTGCATGCGAGCATACACCACTTTTGTTATCAAAAATCCATTAGCATGACAGTTTTAATAACTTTGTACTTTGGTAATTTGCTAAAATGTTTGGTAATTAACATGCTAAAATTCACTAGAATTAAATGATGCTAAAATAGTGTGATTTATTTAAGATATTTCATGACTGGTATGCATGTAGTTAAGGCCTGACTTAAAGTTTGAACTTTGCTGCTCAGTGCCACCTTTTACATTCCTGTGTGTTGAGAGTACACTTGCTTGTGAAGTTCATGACCAGATTATGACCAAAGGCAAGTATTTTATTGTCTCCAGCTTCCTTCATATAGTGCTCATTAGAATATGTTGTTTCTTGTTGATACAAACCTTGCTAATTTGTCTCATGTCTGGCAGTCCTCTGTCCCCACATCTCTAATAAAATAACTATTTATTAGCAAGTTACTACCTTATTTACCATTATGTTGGACACCCTAAGTCAATTTTTAAAGTAATTTTTTGTGCACTGTATGTTCTGGGACACATTGGTTTTTTAGCTGTAAGTCATGGGATACCTTTTAAATCATTCAAAAATTACATGTCAGAAAATGCACTATATGATTAAATGATCATGGTTGGGTATTTATCGATGTGTAAATTTTACCTAATCACTCACAAAGTAAATAAAGTCTGAAGGACTTTATGTTAACTTTGTGAGTGATTAGGTAAAATTTACACATCGATAAATACCCAACCATGATCATTTAATCCTTTTAATTCCAAATTACTTCCTTTCTAACATCAGATCAGCATATTTAAGCAACAAAACATTCATTTGTATGTAGATCGAAATTTTTTTCATTAGCCTCTTAATTGCGATAGAATACATTGCACACAGCCCGATCTTCACTAGCCAAGATTTGTCGATACTTTATACAGTAATATGGGGTAGAATGCCATAGAGGGTCATGCGAGTGATATATTGTTATGATCATTGTTTTAATATATAAAAATTGTTGTTGCAGTTAAAAGAGGAAATTCCTTTTTTTTCGAAAATTATGCTTGCATATGTGGCCGAGTGGTCTAAAGCGCTCTCCGTTATGGATCACTGCCATCTGACCTCTGTCTGCGTGGGTTCGAGTCTCAGATTCGGCAAATGTAGATATGTGAGAAAGCTTGCCAGTAGCTTCTCGTGTGTCAGTGGTTCTTCCCGGGGATTTCCTGGGTTCTTCCTCCACCATTAATACTGGCCTCCATGTATAGCCTATCGTGTGCTGAAAAATGGCGTTAAGCCCTACAACAACAATAACAACAACAACAACGCTTGCATATGGCATGTGTTGCTATAGCAACATCATTGTTACTTTCTACGCATTTCAATCTTTCAATAGCAAAATTGTGTCCATTCTTAGTGAGACCCTTGTTTGACATATGTCCCTGACCTTTAATAACTGCTGCTGTAACATGTTGTCGAGGTGAAATGCAATAATTTCTGAAGATTGTCTTGTAAAGCCTACCACATGCCTTCATCAGCAAAAGGGATGAATGGTGGAGTGCAGGAAGGTCTGTGCAGTTATGTTGTTTTAACTCATAATGGTCCATTTCTATCTGTGGTTGGTATCTTTTGATTGGAAATCACAGGAGTGGGTGGGTGGGGTTTTGTTGTTGTTATTATTAGGGTGTAATGGGCTGATAAAGATAAAACTTCACATCAAATGACATGGAAATGGAGCCAAAAGTAGTCCACAGAATTTATCCATGTGTAAAAAATTCCACTTCACTATCACATGACCATTTACATCCAATTAAATTGCAGAAAACACGTTCAGTTCATAAAAATTGGAATTATTCTTGTTTAATTTTAGTCAGTCCTATCTGCTATGTCAGATGACAATGACCTTACATAATAACAAACTGATAGGGATAGAACAAGTGTGCTAAATGAAATTTCCAA
The DNA here is from genome assembly GCA_016617855.1 of Megalonaias nervosa. Taxonomy (NCBI): domain Eukaryota; kingdom Metazoa; phylum Mollusca; class Bivalvia; order Unionida; family Unionidae; genus Megalonaias; species Megalonaias nervosa. The sequence continues at coordinate 67,307 of JAECUM010005255.1, forward strand.
GCAAACCTTAAATCATTATGGATTTTATCAATGAACAACATGGAAATATGAACAAGATGATGTTATCCCTTACCAAAATAAAGGTAATAATTAAATACATTTTATACAGGAATAATTCCAATTTTTATGAATTGACTGCATTTTTTACGTTTTGATTGGATGTAAACGAGCACATGATACTGATCTGGAATTTTTTACACATCAATAAATTTTGTGAACTACTTTTGATTACCTGTTTCCAGATCATTTGATGTGAAATTTTATCTATATCAATGCCTTACACCCTAATAACAACAACATTACCCCACCCACCCACTCCTGTGATTTCCGATCAAAAATGACAAGCCACAGATTAAAATCGACCATTAGAAGTTAAAACAATGTAATTGCACAGACCTTCCAGCACTCCAACACTTGCCCCTTTTGCCGATGAAGGTATATGGCAGGCTTTAGAAGCCAATCTTCGGAAATTATTCCATTTCACCTCGACAAGAAGTTACAGCAGCAGTTATTAAAGGTCGGTGTCATATGTCACCAAGGGATCTCACTAAATATGGATGCAATTTTGCTTTTGAAAGATCGAAATGCATAAAAAGTAATGATGACATTGCTATAACAACACGTGCCATACGTAAGCGTAGTTTTAAAAAAAAAAGGAATGTTCCTGGTTTAACCGCAACAACCATTTTTTATATATTAAAATAATGATCATAACAATATATCACTGGCATGACCCACTATCACATTCTACCCCGTATCACTGTATAAAGAATCAATGAATCTTGGCTAGCGAAGATAGGGCTGTGTATTCTATCGCAGTAAAGAGGTTAATGAAAGAAAACTTCAATGTACATAAAAGTGAATGTTGATTAAATCCACTAATCTGATGTTAGAAAGGAAGTAAATTGGAATTATAAAGATTAAATGATCATGGTTGGGTATTTATCGATGTGTAAATTTTACCTAATCACTCACAAAGTTTACATAAAGTCCTTTGGACTTTATTTACTTTGTGAGTGATTAGGTAAAATTTACACATCGATAAATACCCAGCCGTGATCATTTAATCCTTATAATTCCAATTTACGGACTTTATTTACTTTGTGAGTGATTAGGTAAAATTTACACATCGATAAATACCCAACCATGATCATTTAATCCTATAATAACATTGTATATCATTTTCAACAGCGTTAATACTTAACAAGACCCTTTTAGTTATCTAAAGTGAAATTAAATGTGCAGTTGTTAAATGTAGAGTTGCTCGCAAAACTGGCCATATGTATTGTTTGGTTGCATAGTTGAGTATTGGAGCGCTGGAAGGACTGCGATTAGAGTGTTCGAACTTCGGATTGGAGAGTTTATCAATGGTTGCTGACTTTGATCTGAAGTGAAAGGGAGGTTGATGTTAGGGTCTGATACAGACAGAGCTTGACCACCATTAGCCATATTTTCCAAAACTGAACTAATTAGTTGTTTTTGTTCAGTGCTAGTTCTTCAACTGTAAGATTTTAGAGACTTCTCACACCTCACATTTGTGGTCTGTCGTAAACAAAATATTTCTGGTTTCAAACCCAGCATCATTCATGGGTTGAATTGCTGTTGCACGGAGTGAGTGACTAGTATAGCGTTGCACTCTTGCATTCTTACATATGTCTGGCATGAATGAGGAGAATTGCTTTGGTTTGACCGGTTCACAAGTATACGATTTGCCATTTGTCAGCCAATTCAGGAGATCTTAGTGATTCTTTACTGCATTGCGTTAATAAGGCCTTTGCTGCTTTGTCACATTGCTGAAGGAAAATTTTTTTACAGATTTCACTGGACAAGTGTTTGTGCCAGTTGCTTACATTCTTTTGTCTGATGTTTCTTCAAGCTTCTCATCAACACCACCTTGGTGGTTTTTTTGAAGTGTTTCATGATTTACAGTAATGTACTCCATGCCAGATTCATCATTTTCAAACTTTAAGGAAGTTAGGCTCAGTTGATGGTGAAATTCTATACCTCTGGTCACAAAATAAATAGCCAGCAGATAGCATATTTTGAATGGAAGGGCAACAGGGTCAAATTTTTGAAGATACGCATTGATTTTTCCTAATTCTTCCAGTGAAATTACTTGGTAGTGCTGGGTTGGCCTTGAAATACCTGATTTTAAATTCAATTTCAGTTTTGCATGTAACATTGAATTAGCATTTTTGAATTCTTTGTCTTTGACAATGTCAGTATCTTTTCCATTGTCCATCAAGTATCTGTTTATGGCTGCACGAACATTTTTCAAGGAATTCTTGTGATATTCTTGTGCCTGATCGACTGGCATTTTTGTGACCCTTGATGATAAAAATTTTGGTCGGGCCTCAGCATAGAACCTTCTTAAGTGGCCACTCAGCTCATCTGGTCTGATTGTGTTGAAGTCAAGTTTGTATCCAATAATTTCAATACACCAAGTTGTAAGTAAATAGAAAAATATTCATAGCAATACAATTCTTACATTTGGCAAGATCATTTTGAAATACACATAAAGACAACATGTCCTGCAATTTGTACATATATTGTGTACTTATGGTTGGGATTTATGTATGTAATATGGTGACATTAGTAATTATATCCTTCAACATTTAAAGGGGGCCCCGAGTGGTCTAAAGTGCTCTCCGTTACAGATCACTGCCATCTCACCTCTGTGTGCGTGGGTCTTGGATTCGGCCAATGTGGATATGTGTGAAAGCTTGCCAGTAGCTTCTTGTGGGTCGGTGGTTCTTTCTGGGGTTTTCCCAGGTTCTTCCTCCTCCATTAATACTGGCCGCCTTGTATAGCCTATCATGTGCTGAAAAATGGCGTTAAACCCCACAACAACAATAACAACATTTAAAGTCTTTCAAATTTATACAGAAGATATATTTCTTGAGAATAAGAATAGCAACGCAAAAAGTTATGTAATTTCTTTTTCATTGAAATTAAAGACTACACATCCAAAATAATTTAACTCGGCAAAACAATCACTTTATGATTATTATATACATTTTTCAATGGTGTTAAGTCACATTTTGGAGATATCATGATAACATTGTCATGTCAACAAAGTATGCACTATGTTAATATATATGTTCAAGCTCTATCTATCAAAGATATTTCATGCGAACAATCTGGCTATCTTTTTCTTGTAGTTTTACCATTTAAAAATTTTATTCAGTCTTTGAATAATGGTCTCATAAATATTTTTTTTTTATTTTTGTGTAAGTGGTCATATTCACACTATGCCACCAACACCCACACACGTTTGAAAATAAGCAAACAAAATTTTTTAAAAATTAAAAAATTTACCATTGAAAACATCAATGCCCCATTTTGTGTTTCGTTTAGTAGCCTCTGAGTATTGATTTATTTCAATAGCTTTTAAGTCCTCCTCAGATAATTTCTTGAATCTTGGTTTATATCCCTCAGTGGCATCAAAATTGACTGTCCCAGTTCATACGCTATTATTGTTGTTGTTGTGTATGGCCAGGGTGACGGAGGTCATAGGGTGATCTGTGAGGGAATTTATCAGTCTCTGTTGTTCTGTTTCATTTTTAGCGCTTGTAACATCCATCGCAATATCATCAAATCCATCTCCATCTGCTTCAATCACTGCTATTATTTCTTTTAACTCCTTGTCATCTAATTGTTCAAAAAACTCCACAGAAAATTGCAGTGAAAAATCACCATAATCTGCCATTTTGCTCGACTATGTAGCAGACGAACACTAAATTGTATAGTAAACTATGCATTTCAATCAAAGAATATTGGAAAAAGTATAAAAAGGGTATTAGTTACATTTATTTGCTGAATTGAAAATTTAAAAGATGAAACAATCGTTTCACAATGATGTGTCTGCAATGTTTATTTATATTGTAAACCAAAAGTAGTCCCAGAATTTATTGACGTGTAAAAAATTCCAGATCATTATCATGTGACCGTTTACATCCAATCATATTGCAGAAAGTCCATTTCATTCATAAAAATTGGAATTATTCAAACTTAAATTTTATTAGAAAAATATTAAAGTGTTTACTTGAGATAAAACTCTTAATCCACTGCAGCACGATCTCATCAACCCAACCCTTCTCCTGCACACGTACAATCCATTCTTTCAGTGCATGAATATTTTTTAGCTTCCTCATGCCATGAAACATTATCATTAAAGGCAACACATCTGAAGCAGAAACTACAAGATTTTTTTTTTATCTGCACCAGTTGTGCAAATTCCCAACTTTTTACCCCCTTCTTATCAACAGTCCATCCACAAATGATATTGAAGTACATTTGAGTTTCACCCATGTTAATAATCATATTGTAAGCAAAATCATCTTCTCTTCTGGTCTTCATGTATTCATGATTTTATTTTCTCCAAAAAATCTTCTAGGAGACAATATGTTATTGATATCCATGCATGAAGCACTAGATTATGTCACTTGAAAAACTTTAATTGTTTCAATTTATTTTCAGAAATCAAGTGAATAATGGTAAAAAGGAACCTAAGTTGACTTCCCATGTCAGCTGATTTTGTATATAAAAAACACAAATCAACACACTGAAATAAATCCAAAGTCAGCTTGAGGTCGGTATGTTTGAAATAACCATTGTATTTGATATCCTGTTGGTAAGTTCAAACAATGAGTTTATTGTTCACTGCCAGTTGTGTTTGTTCACCACCTGGGCTTCTATTTGTTTGCTGTTGTAATCATAATTGATACAAACAGGCATTGATGTCTGCAGGATAAAGTTTACAGAGTAATGACTTGCTTTAATAATACTTTTTGTAACCCATGCTTGCAACAAGATTGTCATTTGCATTCACAGTGAATGTATTTTCAAATAGTGATTTTTATTTGCAAGATATAATACTCTCATAGTTATCCTGGATATAAATGCAATCTTGTTTATTTTGCACCTTGCATCATGTCATGCATAAATGGCAGGTGCAGCAATCAGTTAATATTCCCCTCCCTCCCTCCCTCTCTCTCTCTCTCTCTCTCTCTCTCTCTCTCTCTCTCTCTCTCTCTCTTGTTTGTCATTTTGTTGGATCCAGTTTTCAGTCTGATACAATATTTAAATGTCTGGGTACAACCAAACACAATTTGTTGCATGTCAATTAACATTGTGTCGTGTTATCTGACATACGTTATACACACTACAGTATGGATGCATACGTTACATATATGGAGTTTGTGGATATATTTTTTCTTTAATTCTGATGATGAAAAAGAGGAATAAATAACAATGATATAAAGTTAGTTTCTTTCATTTTATTGTCATATGAGCATTTTGTTTATTTTATTGCAACATGCAGTTGGAGGTGGGGGGAACACAAATTCAACACAAATTTATTTTGTTTCATAAGACTTTGGACATATGGCCTAGATGAAAAGAAAGTTTCACCATAAGTTCTGGGACAGGAAATAAAAATAATTATTTATTTTATGTTCCAATATATACAGTAAATACAGTATTTAATATAGCAGCATACCTGCCAGAACACAAAATGTCACATGAAAAAAATTATTTTTCCCAAAGCCCCCCAACACGGTTGTTTGAAAAGCACAGTTTTCATTTATCTTAATGAAGAATGGGGAGATCTTTCTTAAAATGTTTATGCCCTGTATAAACAATTAAATAGTCATACTTAATGTTCATGGAAAACTCACTTTGTGGTTAGAGCATCCGTCTCGGATGCGGGAGGTTGCAGGTTCGAACCTCAGCCAAGTCATACAAAAGACTTATAAAAATGGTACTAGCAGTTGCTTCACTAGGCGCTCAGCATTCATAGGTTAGTGTTAGGACTGGTTGGCCTGGTGTCAGGATAATGCAACATGATGCCCCAGTGCTAGACATTACTATAAACTGTCACACTGCAGACATCGATGTGGTATGACTGAAAAATTGTTAAAGCTATGTTAAAAATCCAAATCACACACACACACTCTTTGAAGTTATATATTATTCCAAATATTTTTCAGTAGTTTAATAATGTGAAAATGTGATTCCCATTTTAAGGCAAAATGTTGAAATGCAGCTGTGATTTAGGGAAGGATGAGCCATCGGCAAAGTGAGCAGAGCCCAGTAAATAGGGGGATCATTTAATTCTTGGAGCATACTATAAATGCCATATCAACATGATTCATTCTGTAGTGTATGACATTCATCTATATACACCACCCAGCATCAGGACAATGTACAAATGCAGATCTCCATCTCAAAAGTACTTAACATTGCTTAAACATTCTAACTAGTGTATTCATCGCATGTTTTACACTCCATCACAGCAATGCAGATGCAGGAGGATCATTTTGTATGACGATATTCAATATGATCTTCAGGGACGTTTAAACAGTAGTACCGTTCAGTCTTGAATGAGTGCCAAGATGAACTCTAATGACACTTGTATCACTTTCGTAGCCCCACTGAACTATAAGAGCAGGAAAGAATTCATCTAATTAAGACTGTATTCCACTCTTCAATGGAATTTAAAGTCAGAAACTTGGTGTATTTTTATATTTAATGTCTGTGTGGATGTGATTACGTATGTATATGTGTTTGGTGATGATAATTGACATTGTTTAGTCTAGCAACTATTGTTTACTAAATGCCTCAGAGAAAACATATATTTTCTGTCACTCCAATTTGAATTTCCAGTAATTGTCTATAAGTTTACATGAGTATATTCTAAGTTGTATGATTTTGCTTTTGTAGGTCACACATACTGACCCTTCTAGGCGCCTCAAAACTCAAACTTTTGGGTCTTAAAAATCCCCATCACTCTCTGTGAGATTGGCAGATATGTAGCAGTGTTATCCTAAACATTAAAACTCGTTATCCTTGTAACACTTGTTTACATACTGGAATTAATAATATGACTACCTGCAAGAGACATAGTATTGCAGAAGAATAGAGAAATGGCTACAATAAATAAATAACAATAAATGAATAAATACGTAAATTCAGGGTCAGCTTGTTTATCGTGTATACCTCATTCTCAAGCCAAGGATAAAATTAGTTGATGGAAAAAGATATTGAAATTCATAAAGAAAATATACATAAATTATTTTAAATACTTTGAGGATATTTTCATTTTGTATGTTAATACAAGATATAATTCATCATGTGTTACCAAAAAACATTTTAACGAGTGGCTTTGCACTTTGCAGAAATGTTGAAAATATTTGACTTTAGCCTTCGTTGCTTAAATACTAAACAATAGCAGTTATTTGTTCTCTTGGAGAATTTTTATCATGTGCTTCTTAAAATGTATTGTCTACATGTGCTTATAGGCTCTTATCAACTCATTTTATTAAATTTATCTTCATGCTGGTAAAGGGAAGATGCTGTATATCTACATGTAAAGGACACTTGCCAGTATTGATGGAATTTGCCTTGTATTTAAATTGGTCTCCTCATGTAGGTTTCACTGTATTGTTTAGCTACTCCAGACTCTTCATATTGTCAATTCACATCTTTCATGGGTTTTGCAAAAGAAATTGTGTTTTTCCAGTACTTAATGTTGTAATTTAAGATAAGGGGTGCTATTGTCTTTACAGATTAAAAAAATGTAAAAGATTAAGCTCACAGCAACTGAATGAAGGAAAACTGTTTCCTTCAATAACTTGGCTTATACCAGGTACTTGGCAAAACGTTTTAAGTGGCTTTCCTGTGAGATGCGAAAGCCACCTATTGATTTGGGGGTTAAAAGATCAAAGGTCAAGGTCACATTGACTTTTCGAAGAAAAATGGTTTTTAGACATCTTGAGTTCTGCATCACTTATATTGCCCAAACTCTGCAGACATGCATTTGAGACAAGAAATACACCTATTGGTTTTATTGTCAAAAGTTCAAAGGTCATGATCACAGGGACAAAAAGAAGATAAAATGATTTCTGCAAAACTTCTTAAGTTGTGTACCATGTGCTTTGACTAAACTTTGTATATGGCTTGCATTGGAGACAAGGTAGATACCTGTTGCGTTGGGGGTTAAAAATTTAAACGTCAGGGTCAGACAGACATCAGAAATGCAAACATGTTCTACAGAATAACTAAGTCCTATGCTAAAAACCATGAAGAAACTTTGTGGCTTGCATGCATTTGAGACGAGAAAGGTACCTGTTGATTTTGGGGATCAATAGATCAAAGTTAAGAAACTTAGATTGAAAGAATATAAATGGTTTTTGCATTATAATAAGTGGGCTTTTTTTACTTTGACCAGTATAATAGCTCGTTCCATTTAGTACTGCAAGCCAACATCATCTAATGACAATTGCATAGTACGTAAGTGATATAGGTACTACACAATTTGGTATCTGAGTGAAAGAGACCTTTATATAAAAGAAGTATAAAAATACTGTTTACTATATGGTGGATGTATAATATGCCATTTATGGTACTCTTGTTGGCTTGTAGCTACCATGAAATTTAGTACCCTGTGAATAGTAGCAAATTCATAGTAATATCTTAATTTTGCATGAAAAGTCATCAGGCCTGATGCCATTCCAAACATTCATCAGTAGGTGTACTTTATTAGTTCATTTGCAAATGCTAATTAAATTATCACAATCATTTATTGGTGTAGGTGAATGAATTTATCATGACCATTATTAAAGGTTACAGGTTACAAATATTGGTGTTTTGTTAGTTTTGTTGTTTTATTAAAATATTAAAACTGGAATCTTTTTGTCGTAATTTTATATGACATCATAGGCTTTCAGAATTACTTCCCATGATATCTTTGTAAATTGTGTCAGCCAACTTATGGGCCATTCATTTCATTCTAAAAATGTGTGTGTGTGTGCATGTGTTAATAAAGGACTACTGTAAATATTATCAGCTAAATACAGTTTGCATCCATTGTTGATAAATCATGAGAAAGTTTTGGTCATTCACTCGACATTCCCTGAAAAGTTTAAGGAACCCCCTTATATTCCAGCCAAAGTGGTGGAGTATATAATTTTACTGTGTCTGACTTCCCATCCATCCATCTGTTACCTTTTTCATTTCCACAAAATAACTTTAGTTTTACACCTTCTGCCTTTACCGAACACTCCGGTGGCCTACAAGGTTAGAATGTCTGCCTTGGATGCAGGAGGTCATGGGTTCAAACCAAAGGCTTGTAAAAAATGGTACTAGCAGCTGCCTCACTTTTGTGCTCAGCATTAAGAGGTTAGTATTTGGGCTGGTCGACCTGGTGTCAGGATGACGTGACTGAGTGGGTGGGACATGATGCCCAAGAGCTAGACATCAGTATAAACTGTCACACTGCAGACATTATAGTGATATGACTCAGATTGTTAAAGCTATGTTAAAAATACCAAAAAACACACAAACACACTGTGTCTTTACCTAAAGTGGATGACTTGTACTTGGGAAGAGAAAGAAGCCATTTGATTTTGTGGTCAAGAGGTTTCAGGTCTGTCGCTGTGACTGAAAATAATAAAAATGGTTTCTGCACAATAACATTTCTGAGGAAAAAAACCCAGACATTGTACATTTGCATCATTTTACGCATTCCCTTATATCACCACCTGACCAGGTGTATGGGGCATTACCGTAAAACTATTTCCTCTCCTGATTTTTACTTATGTTCCTTTACTTAGACACAACACTTGCACACATTTACACACAGACACATTTGCTCACAAATATTGTACAAACAGAACCACTCATTTACAAATGCCAAGATGTCATACATTGCCTTTTGTTTGTTTACTGTGAAAGAAAAGAAACACTAAGAAATCAAAGCAAAAGTTGACATGGGTACAATTTTTCTTAACCTCATCACTTCTGTTTTTCGCTTTGGTGACATATTTTGCCAGTCTTTTGTATGATAAAACACAATTTTTATAATAGGTAAAATTTTGGATATTTTATGCACAACATCATCTCTATATAAAATATTTTGCAAGCAATATTAGAAAGTTGATCATCAAAGTTTTTACTTCCTAGAAAGACATCTTTTCATGCAATTTTAAAATTTGGGTCGTCATGCCAAAGAGATTTTTAATTCTTTTACAGATTTCTTTCAATTTGGTGTTTCCCAATTTTAATTAAAGTATACTTCCAAATTTTCCAAATATTTGTTCAGAAACCAGTTTTTGCCATAATCCATCTTTGTTCAGTAAAAGGTGCCTAATCCAAGAAAATTTTATATTACATATAAATGAGTGCAAGTGAATGATATTTAATCCCTCTTCCTTGAAGAGAGCTACAAGAGTTTCTCTTTTTACCCTCTAGGTTTTGCCACCTGAAATAAACTTGAAAAATACTGTATTCAGTTCATTTTCTATATGGGTTGGAGGACTTGGTTGCGCTGCAAAAAGATGATTAAATTTTGGCAGAATCAACGATTTTATCAAAGTAATTTTTCCAATAAGGAACAAATTTCTGATACTCCACCAGCCAGGCGATTTCTTTACTTCATTCAACTTCATCAAATAATTAAGTTCAACCATACCCTACAAATTCAAAGAGAAATATAATCCCAGTAATCTAAAATTTGCAACTGGTTAATTAATATCAATTTCAGAAGATATTTTTTCATTAGAAAATCTTTTATTTCCCATCCAAATAGCTTTGATTTAAAAACATTACTGTGCAGACCTGATGCCGAGACAAAGTCGTTTAAAATCTGCATGGAAGGACAAAGGAGAACCATCTACTAATAAAAAAGCATTGAAACCTTAACCTGAATATTATGCTACTACTACTACTACCAGGCTATCATGTAGATGTTGATGCCAATACCATGACCAGTACAACTGCAGACAATATGGCTAGTTCATATCCAGAGGTGAAAAATGAAGAGGGACAATGATTATATTCATCTTCTGGCTTTTTCCTTTTCATTGCTTATTAGTATTATTATTATTATTATTGTTATCAAATTAATAGCTCAATATTAATAGTGAAGGAATTTAACATAGTGATAACAAGAGCCATGTAGAATGCGCCACAATTTACAGTTTTGACTTTAATTGTGATTATTCGCGTTTTGTTTTTTGCTTCATTTTCATCTTCTTCTTTGCATTCTAAACATGTTTTTCTTATCATGCTGGCTTTAAATTTGGAACTTTATAGTATAATTTTCAGGGTACAGTGGTGTCAGTTCATTGAAATATATCTTTTGTAATTTTGATCCAAACTGCAATAAATTTATGCCCATATGTAATGTTGCCAAAATTTTCCCAAAGATTCAGAATCACTGTGCTGGTTAAAACCACAGGGTAAAATTGCACACAATGGTGATACGGTAGAATATATTATATTATTAATATTATGGAAAATATAGAAAATAATGTAGCAATATAATAGAAACAAACCTGACTCTCTGCATGAATTTATTTCTGTATTTAGGTCCCCACATCAACATCTGGAGCCCTGTAGTGATCACCTTTTCCTGTACCAGCACATTTGGGAAGTAGATTCATAATTAAGTGGTCACAAGTCTGATACCCAGGTCCAGGTTTAACAAAATTTTTCCTTTGTTTGAGTTTTACATTATTTTGCTTATTATATTTTAGACAATATAATTAGTTTTTGTTTGAGATTGAGATAGCAGAAAGGATGCAAAATGAGTTTTTAATTTGAAAATTACACATTAGGAAACAATAGCCCCACATGGCCGAGTGGTCTAAAGTGCTTGCCTTTACCAATCACTGCCATCTCGCCTCTGTTTGCTAGGGTTCAAGTCTTTGGTTTGTCCAATGTGGGTATGTTAGAAAGCTTTCCAGTAGCTTCCCATGGGCTGTTAGTTCTTACTGGGGTTTTCCTGGGTTCTTCCTCTGTCAGTTATACTAGCTGCCATCATATGCTGAAAAATAGCATTAAACCCAAACAACAGCAACAATTCTTGATAATTCCTCAGTTTGAAAGGAAGGCTTATCAGGGGAATTGAAGATACCATGATTTTTTATTTTAATCTCTGATACCTGTTGACTGTTCTCTGAAAAAATTATCATCATCAACCAAATATTATTAAATATTCAAAAATATAAATTAGTGGAAGAAATTTTAAGTGTTTAATAAAATGGGGGCCAGGTCAGCCCAAGACAGCTGCCAGGCTGTTATTGGGTTACTAGGCTTCCATTTCATTTCATATAGCTTTTAATTTGATGAAAGTGCCGTTAAAAACCAACCAACCATCTCTCCCTTGGTGTGTCTGTTCACACTTCTTTTGACCACCAAAGCTCTGCAACCCTTACAAATAATTTGGTGTCATTTGGTAAGTGAATTGTCTGTTACAGGTAGATTTGCCAATTAAAGATTTTGTCATTTCAGGTTCAGTTTTGATGGAGTTATTGTAAGTTTTCATAAATTTCAAATCTCTGCTAAAGTAGACCATGGTAACCAGTATTGCTCTGGAACCATTCATCATGTTCTGATAGAATTTAGTGTGTAGATTGTATGATGCATGATGATGTGTCTTTTAGCATTTTGTCTCAACTCCATTTGAGATTCAGTTCAAGAATCATTCAACATGTTCTGATGAAATTTGATTAGAACATTTTACACCTAGATGTGCCTTCAATGCACTCTGTCTTGTGTACACTAGCTTAGACAGAGTTATGGCCCTTGTCAGTCAATTTAATATCTTTACACATGGGATGTTGCTTGTAATTAGCATAGGTAAAGAATAATTGAACATATTCTGATGCAATTTGATGTAAATATTATTTTATAAACTTAAGTGTTTTTTATTTTGTATTGTCTACTCAATAATGGACAGATTTATGGCCCTTGTTGATGAACTTATCTTTATATGGTGTGATGATAACGTTCTGATGAGTCCTTGAAAGAACTGGATTTTAAGAATTTCCACTTCATCATTAAAAGGAGTCATTGCCCCTAAATGCCTAACTTCCCACACATGTACTTCTATACAAGGCCTTTCAGAGCAAATTGTAGCAAGCAGGACCTTTGTCATATTGCAGCAAGTAGGACCTTTGTCATATTGTAGTGAGCAGAAACGATTGTCATATTGTAGCTAGCAGGACTTTTGTCATATTGTAGTAAGCATGACCCTTGTCATATTGTAGCAAGCAAGACCTTTGTCACATTGTAGCAAGCAGGAACAATTGTCATATTGTAGTGAGCAGGACCTTTGTCATATTGTAGTGAGCAGGACCTTTGTCATATTGTAACAAGTAGGAACCATTGTCATATCGTAGCGAGCACGGCTTTTGTCATATTGTAGTAAGCATGACCCTTGTCATATTGTAGCAAGCAAGAGATTTGTCATATTGTAGTGAGCAGGACCTTTGTCATATTGTAGCAAGCAGGGCCATTTGTGATAATGTAGTGAGCAGGACCCATTGTGATATTGTAGTGAGCAGTACCCTTTGTGATATTGTAGTGTGCAAGACCCATTATCATACTATAGCAAGCAGGACCCTTTGTCATATTGTAGCAATCAGGACCCTTTATCATATTGTAGCAAGCAGGGCCCTGTGTCATATTGTAGTGAACAGGACCCTTTGTCATATTGTAACAAGCAGGACTTTTTGTCATATTGTAGCGAGCAGGACCCTTTGTGATATTGTAGCAAGCAGGACCCTTTGTCATATTGTAGTGAGCAGGACCCTTTGTCATATGGTAGCGAACAGGACCCTTTGTCATATTGAAGCAAGTAGGACCCGTTTTGATACTCTAGTGAACAGGATCCTTTATCATATTGTAGTGAGCAGGACCCTTTGTCATATTGTAATGAGCAGGACCCTTTGTCATATGGTAGCGAACAGGACCCTTTGTCATATTGAAGCAAGTAGGACCTGTTTTGATACTCTAATGAACAGGATCCTTTATCATATTGTAGTGAGCATGACCCTTTGTCATATTGTAGCAAACAGGACCCTTTCTCATATTGTAGCAGCAGGACCCATTATCATACTGTGGTGAGCAGGACCCTTTGAGATATTGTAGCAAGCAGGACCCTTTGTGATGCTCTAGTGGGCAGGACCCTTTGTGATATTGTAGCACATGACCCTTTGTGATGCACCCTGCACTAATACCTCTTGTTATGATTTGTTTGGACACAAACTTGGTTGTGAAAATGCACAATCAATCTCATATTAAGTGATTAAGTGATATTGATGCATATACATTTGCATATCAGATCTTGATCTATCTCCATTGGTTTCAACATTGCCAAGTACTGTAATTAATTTAAAAAAATATTTAAACTCTGATATAAAGGGCATCACCTTCTGTTTGATATACTGTCCATAAATTTCTTCAAGTATTCATTTCGAATGTCACGGAATTGTATAAATCTCTCTATTTATTTAATACATGTACTCGGGTTTCGTTTATTTGTGTACAACGATACCCGAGGGTGATTTATGTATCGTGTACATTATTTCGAAATAGTGAGTTCGGTTCATCCCTGCCGCATGTGCGAAGTGCTCTTGATGGGACAAAACCGATTTACATCTAGCAGACTACATCCCATGTGTATAAATGCCTCACCGTAATGTGATATTTCACATTACGGAAAGTCTTGTCAGTAAGCAGTCTGCTTAGAGACTTGCACATATTCAACTGTAGGAAATATAATACACAACGACAAAATGAATATTGTATGCAATATACAGCAATATTATGCAAATAATTTTAAATCTCAAAATATAAATAAAGACATAGTTTTTAAATATATTCAAGAGACAAATTATAACCGAATTCTGCCAACACAAAAGGAAAGCTGTGATGCGTTTATCACGGTTCAAGAAATATTAAATGCAATAAATGATCTAAAAAAAAAGGGGTCATCACCAGGCTCAGACGGTTTAACATCAGATTTCTACTTAAAATTTAAAAGCGAACTAGCAGAGATTCTAGAACTATTGTACAATAATATTTTATTATATGGAGAGATGCCCAAAACATTAAGAGAAGGTATTATAACGCTTATTTATAAAGGAAAAAGGGATAGAATAGACATTAAGAATTGGAGACCTATTACTTTATTAAATACCGATTACAAAAATGTTAAGTAAAATAATTGCTAACAGAATAAGGAAATGTTTAAATAATATAATAGATTTAAACCAATGTTGTGGGGGAGTAGGTAGGAAAATTTTAAATAATACGCTGTCGATTGATGCTATTATAGAATTTTTAAAAAAACAAAAATGAAAAAGGGATTATGTATCTTTTTGATCAAGAAAAGGCTTTCGACAAAATTGAACATGATTTTATTTTTACAGTTCTAAAAAAAATGTGGGTTTGGGGACAATATTGTAAACTGGATCAAAGCAATGTACAAAAATATTACTTCCAAAATAATAATCAATGGAGCCCTTTCGAAAGAATTTACTCTGCATCGCTTAGTTAGTTAGGTTTGCCCCCATCCATGATTTTATATGTTATTGCAATTTAAGTCTTAAATATAAATATTAAAAATAACAACCACATTCAAGGAATCAAAATACCTAATATGAAAGAGGAATTAAAAACTATACTTCATGCAGATGACTGCACTAACTTTACCAGAGACGAATTGTCCTTTAAACACTTACAAGACGAGTTTACGAAATTTGGAAAGGCCTCTGGATCAGTAATTAACCATGAAAAGACAGACACTTTACTAATAGGAAATTGGAGGGGAAATCACCCTGGTCTCCCCCCAAATCTGATTAAAACTCAGGTTAAAGCATTAGGGATATTTTTCGGGCAAAACTCTACTCACAGAAACTATAGTGAGCTAAACAAGAAACTAGATACACAGATTGAAACTTGGAAGCATATAGACATCAACTTAATAGACCGTGTACAAGTCGCCAAGACTTACATGTATAGCAATTTGAACTATATCATGAACATAACTCATCTGACGGAAGCCATGGTTGGCAACTTAGAAAGAAAAATCACGAGCTTTGTTTGGGAGAACAGAATTCACTACTTGAAGAAAACATTTATATGTAGACCAAAGACAAAAGGGGGATTAGATCTCCCTAATCTGAGCATTAAACAGAAAGCGATTATTTTAAATAGAATAAAAATATTAAATGGAGAGCCCAAGTACCCCTGGGAAGCCATTAATATATATTTTTATGGCAACCTATGCAATTTTAATAAAGAAATATATCAAAATAACAAACTAATAAAATTACTGGTAGCGCCAGGATCATACAGAAGAATTAAGGACCTAATTTACAAATATAGAAATAATAGCATACTATGGGAAAAAGACAAAGATATTTATAAAATCTTAACACATGCAGCCACACAGGACAAACAAGACATTGAACTCCGGAACCCAGGTTTGAACTGGAAAATGATCTGGAGAAAATGGGCAGGGCTAAAATCACCGGCCGTACAAAGTAGACTATTTTACTACTTACACGACAAATGGATGACTGGTGAAGTTGCCTATATCAGGCATTTAACGACCAGCCTACCTAAATGCAGGTTATGTAACAAGAATGTTGATTCCAAAAAGCATATAATTTTAGAATGCCCAAAAAACAAAAAAGATTGGGAAGAAATTAAAAATGAAATTGTAAAGAGAAATGGAAAATTTGAAAATGCACATCTACTATACATAAATGAAATAAATGATAATAAAATATATAATAAGATAATATCTTTCATTATCAGCATTATGAAAACGATTCGTGAATATAAATAAAGATGTTTTGCACATCTCTTTCTGAGAATCTATCTGGGAGATCTACTCTGGAAACAAATGAGGGGGAGGGGGAAAAGGGGTGGCGCCAAAGCTACGAGACTAACGTGGGGTAGTACGGGCCGCCCCAGACCTCCCCCCAAGGACACATATGAAAAAAAAAACTACTAGCTAAAGATATATTCGACAAACAGACGATCTCAAAACTTTCAGACTGTTCACTTTGCTTATACTATACTCTCTATAACTATAAAATAATATGATTATATTTAGATAAATCTAAGATCTATTAATTTTATATATACTTCACACATACAAACACCAACGTCGAAAATAAATTATATTACAACTAGCATAAATGTGAATCTTGAAATAGAGACAGTGTGTGACACGCGCACATAGTGCTCACGGTTGAGAGCACATTTTGTGCACGTGCGCCATGAGACTAAGGATATGATCATAGCTTTAAGCAGCTAATGCTATTGTAGCTAGGGTTTTTTCTTTTTTAAAAATCTTCTGTTTCCTTTATTAAAATATTTAAACAAATTTTAATACGGAAAAGAATTATAAATGAATCACTAAATTGAAATGTATCGAATTTGAATGGTACATACCCTACCTCAAAATTATAAAATCCAAATTTTGATAAAATAATACACAAAGCACATACATTTTAAAACTAATAACAAATACACATAAACCCTTTAACTTTAGACCTAGGGGGTCCCTCAGATGATGTAAATTCTGAGAGGGACCACACCAATAATGCTTAGGGACTTGCACATCTTCAGCTGTAGAGGTATGTAATTTATACATTCCTTATGTATATTATTTCTTTTGTATCTTGTAAGTTATAGCTATTGTTGGTATTACCACGTTCATTTTTGTATGTTTTCAGTGTAGCTTTGGCTTGCGTAGTATAACGCAGATATTTTTCTATTCTTGTTTGTGACTTAGCAAGAGATCTTACATTAGCAATATAAAGTTGCATTTTATTAAGAAACGTTAGTACCATACAAATCTCATCGGAGACAGGTTCACTTTTGAACCTGTTTATTGTTCTGTAATATTGTTTCGATAATGTAATTTACATAACTTACCGTATATAACGTCATTACGTTTTATCTTATATGCCTGTGTCATGAATAGTACACGGTATTAGTTGTATTTTCAGCTGACCAGGGTGACTAGAGTGAACATAGCAGCTGTAGAGCTGACTCGAGTGACTAGAGTGACCAGGGTGTAGAGCTGACCAGACTGATCAGAGGGATCGTGGTCGACGTGGTACCAGCTACAGAGCTAACCACAGAAGGAATTGAAAGGTGGTCGGTGACTACCTGTAATGATACTTACTTCATTGACCAGTGTGACTGGTAGCCAAGTGTAATTTTGACGGAGTGTTTTTGTGTTACTCCATGTATGTAATCTTTTAGCCGTGGGCTAATTTTGGGGGTTTTGTTATACCCATATTTTTGGGAGTGTATAAGATATTTTTGTATAATATTTCTCCATCAATTGACCACATTTTACTATTTGAGTAAAACAATATCTCATATTTTCACTAGTTGAGTGAATACTTCATTTTTTACTATTGAGTAAAACACCCGTTATTTTCATCGTGTGAAATTGCTGTGATTTTTTCACCTTTGTCTTTGTACTATGTAAAGTCATTCATTTGTATTTATATTTGTTGCATTTTTAGGTTTCGTGCGTATTATGTTAATTTGTCCAATATTTGGACCCATACACGCATGTATCAATCATATTTATTTTCTTATTTAAACCGTACATCAATAAACATTATATTTGTATTACCATCAACAATGTTCTGTTTTAAGTCCGAAATCCCAACTCGGTTATCTTGTTACATCGGATACAAACATTTTCTGCCCAAAATGCTATCCAAAAGAGAAATCTAAGTTTTCATCAGCATGAAAATAATAAATCATGTAATACTGATATTTATAACAAATACAAATACCAAAATAATAATACTAATAATGATGATAATAATGATTAGTCTTAGTAGTACAAATATTGATGTTGTTGGGGGGGGGTTGTTTTTTTTTGTTTTTGTTTTTTTTTTTGCTTGCAACAGACTTTTTTAACAGTTAAATTATCCTAGGTTCTCCATGCTTTAACATTGGGTCCATCCTGTATGGAGATTCACTACATGCAAAACTATTCACTGGCATCATCTGATTTAGCTCACCTGGCTTACCTGGTCAAAGGTCTAGTGACCTTATGGTATGGCCCTCTCCCTGTCATGCATCATCCATCCATCAACACTTGTTTGATGACATTTGAGAGATTTCACTTCTGATAAGTTTTCAATCAGACTTGGTGTGTGCATTTATATCATTAATATCTTGGATGAATTCATTTTAAGCACCATTCATGCATACCAATGAGGGTGTAACGATACTGATTGGTTGAGTTTGTGAATACACTAAATGCCATATTTCTGTTTAGATTTGTTATGTGAGCATACATAATGAAGAAGAGTTGGATCATGCGTGACATGCATGTATCATAATGAAGTGATTTTGCTTCAGATCCACTGAGCTCGTGTCATTCTAGAGGCCATATTTCTTATCAGAATTTTATAAAATCTGGTTTGTTAGCTTGTATCCTCAAGACTTTAGATGAGTTCATTTATGAGTGATATCCTTGAAAAATATTGAGGTGATCTTGCATCTAGTCATCTAAATTTGTGAGCACTCTTGAATGTTATATTTCTTAACAGAGTTGGAATGGAAGCTTTCATAACCTTGGTTTTGGATAAGTTCAATTATGAATGACATTGACACATTTTGAAGTGCACCTGACTGACTAAGCTTGTGAACACTCTTGAGCCCATATTTGGCATTTAAAGTCTGGATCTCAGAGTTCCATTATAAGCAACATGCACACTTAGAAATGCAGTGATCATGCATCTGATTCGATGAGCTTGCAAACACAAAAAAAGTCATATTTCTCATCAGATGCTGATCAGATTTGGTACGATAGCTTATATCCTCAGGACCTTGGATGAGTTTCATTATGAGCAACATGCACCAAAGTTAATGAGGTGATCATGCAGTTGATTGGCCAAGCATGTAGGGACTCCAGAGGTAATATCAAATTTGTTATAAAAGCTTATATCTTCAAGACCTTGGATGATTTCACTTACAAGTGACGTTTGTAAATATTATTGAGGTGATCTTGCATCTGATTGGCTGAGTTTGTGAACACTTGTGAGGCGCCACATTTCTGATAAGATTTTGATCAGATGTGATATGTAAATTTGTATTCTCAAATTTTAGATAATTCAATTAAAAGCAACACCCACCAATATTATAGGTCATTTTTTCACCCTGTCCTAAATGAAGATTGTGCCAGTATCTTCACTCCCTTACATTCTTTACAGCAGAGATTATACATTGACAGAAATTGCATGAAAGGATGAGAAATCAACTCAGACAACACTTTCAAATCAAAGAATTGCGCTGCTTATTCCTTATGGGAAGACCTTGCCGAAAAGAAATGATATCTGTTTTGAATCTTTTGATGATGCCCATTAAATAAACGTCATTGTTTTTGTCGCTCTTATTTTAATCAGATGCAAAGGACTTTCCTTGGGATAAAATTTTTGCTGTATAGTTTGTTGGTGACTATATAAAAGATTTTTTTATTGTGTAATTATATTTGGACAAAACTTGTACAAGGGCGTGTATGTTTGTCGGTATTCAGTGTATGAATGTCACCAACAAACTTTTGACTAAATAATACAGATCAATTTTTTTTTCCCAGCAAATCATAAGAAAGATCAGAAAACATCTCTTTACCAGGAGGACTGAATGGGACGTCAGGCTGTTTCAATAGCTTTACACATGAAAATAATGATGGAGCTTAATATCTTCCATGACTTAAGACATTTTTTAATAAAAGTAAATGTTCAAAAGACTCCGAGTGTATTCCATATTGTAAATCCAGTCATATATGCAATAAGCTCCTATAAAGATAGATCCATCCACTAGGGGACATTCATTTCAAACTTTTACTGTATGTTAAATATGAAGCTATCATATCAATAATGTGTTCAGCATACAAGGAAATGTGCATGGTTTTTTGTTCAATATATGACTGCATGTATCTAAGAGTGTATGAATACATGTATGTGTGTGTGTGTTTATGTATGTATACTTGAAAATAAATCTAGTGTATGGGTAAAAGAGTTGGAACAAACCCTGTAAATGGAAAGTCAAGCAATACATAGCAACACATTATATATTTGCTCAATACTTTTATGTGGGTATTGGTGGCACAGGAGAGAATGAACATTACTCTAAAGGTTTACACTGGTGTGGTACTTGCAGGCACAATGGTAAATCCTGCGTTAAATCATAACATGACCATTTTTCTTGTGCCCCATAAATTTGTTAGTTTTGGGGGCACCATGGTGATTGAGTCCATAGGTTTACATTAGCATGGTACTTTGGAGCACAAGAAATCTAATGTTAATTTTTTTAGTGAGAGTCCATTTTCCATGTTGAAAATTCTAATGGAAATTTAATATGGAGATGGCAATTGGGGGCACAACAGAAATGTTGATGTCAAAACTTTTATCTACAATAGGACATAAACCCTTACTGCAATCCAAAACATCACATATACTATCCAAACACAAACCTTACAATTCAGCACCCATGTTTTGATTACAATCCAAACACACAATCCTACACTGCAACAAAAAGGGTAGAAGTATTTATGCACATACTTTCACACAAAGATACTATCACACAAAATGGTATAAAGTGTGTTTATGCATACAAACATATGATGACAAGGGTAGGAAGTGTTTATAAACACACTACTATACCCTCTCACACAGGCAAGCATACTATCATACAGAAGAAAGATAGGGTAAAAGGGATTTTAAGGTTTAGTTTTCAACAAAATATTGACATACAGAAATATATACACAAAACACAAATAGGACATACAGAAATACACACATATAACACAAATAGGATTATTATATCTCTAGAAATCTGGGTGTCCATGAAAAGGCGGGGTTATTTTGCTACCACTCTCCATAGTGGTTGCATCTTCAGAGTTGGGCACTAAGGCAGCATATCTTTGCTCTCAGTTTTTTGCATCCCTCCTCCAGCTTGTTTTTGTGGAGACCATGAGCCCAAAACTAGGTTCATTGGCCTCCTTTTTCCCAGTCTTCTTTATCCTCTAGTATCCAGGAAGTGCTGGACTCTTTCCATCAAGCTGATAGCCTACATCAGTTTGCTGACTTTGCAATGGTTTACCATTCCTCATCTCTCCATGTTCAGATATGATTGGCATGACTGATTTGATTTGATCTTGAATTATAGACGTATTTATCGGCCATTTGGTCATGCACGTCTTTACCCCGAACATGTGCAACACATTTCTGGGATTAAAATTAATGTGCACACAGTGCACTGCTTAATTACTCATCAAATGGGTAGCAAGTCCCCAATCGAAGCAACAAAGCAATAATGTATACGGAGCATACTACTTACTTGAAAGAGTCCGGAGGATTAAAGAGGGGGGGGGGGGGCAAAGTAGCCGGAGTCACAAAATATTTCTGAAACACCATGGATATACTATTGATAAAATTTGTCCCCATTTTAATTAAAGCGAGCAGTCCCTAACTAATAATGCATTAGCCACATGTATTAATTATGACAATGATACTAATTGCAAATTTCAATATTTATAAACATTCACACTTGAATTTTGTACACAGTAGTGTACATCACATTTCCAAAACTCAAAACCAATCCATGGATAAAGGTTACTAACTTTAATTTAGTATCAAGTATATTTTCTCCAAATGTTATGGTTCTATTTTGGATGGTGGCTCAGAATCAGTCAAATTTGTGATTTAAAATAGCATAATAGAAAGGGTTTTCAAAAAGCCCAATGGAAAACCCCATGCAGTCAGACAAATTTGATCAGTCCTCTGCTGCAGAAGTCCATTGCTGAGTATCTTCATGGGATAAATCCTCGGGCAGGCTGACTCAATTCCAATCGTCATTTGTGCTGCAGCCTCATTAAACTTGACTGTCATCTTGTGTTGGTTGGGTGGCTGCTGGGTAGTTGACTGACTACAGTGTGGCTGAAAGCACCGCAGACTAGCCGACCTGGTTTAGTCACCCCCACCCCTGCCTACCTCTTGCTTAACATTTCGATCTTCTTGCACAGCTTGCTGCACACCAGGTCTGGAACCCGCTCTATCGGGGTACTTCCCAATGGTTCCCTTGTATACCGGTCCTTTAATTTGTACTCCTCGACTATGTTGGAGGTGGTTTAGGTAGGCTATCTTCTGTGTCATTCTGTTCCTTATCTGCAAACAAGCCCCTAACTTTCTTGTAATAAATTAGTAGACTGGTCATTAGCTGCGCGTGGCAGCCCATTCAACCCCACAGGTGGCCCCCTCCATTCTTCCTGTCACAGCAGCTGCGGCTGGTTTGACGACTGGTATCTGACTGAATGAAAAGCAATGATTCCAGTTTGTTTCTTTTTAGTCAGCTTGAAGTGTTTATTAATTGCAAACTGAAATGGGCATGACTGAATTGACTGAACTTATATTAAATTCATGTTTGGCCCTTCGGCCTTGTACAACATTTTACAAAATGTACACACGGTATACTATTTTTATCCTTATAGTAGTATGTCTGGGAGGCAACCGAGATAAAGAGCCTGGGATCTCCATCGGTTGTTAGAATAAGGAGTAGCATTTGTTGGTATTGCGAGTTTCCTTATCATTTAAGAGTTATTACAGTTAATCGATTACTGAATTGTGCAGTGGGCCCTGGGCTTATGATCACCTGATATTGGCTAAGGTGTGGGACGTATCTATGGGATGGGGAGTTTTCTCCTTTCAATAATTGCCGCCTTGTGCATCTGGCCCTGATGATCTGGGCTTATGATCTCTTCATATGTTTTATCAGGGTGTGGGCGGTTATGAGGTTTCAAAACCAATATTGTCACTTTCTGAGGCCGACACTAATGGTCTGGGTTTAGGACCGTCTTGTATTTCTTGATTTGTGTGGCTGCAGAGTTACAGATCGCCTACCAGGATTCCAACTCATTATGTCGGTTATTGTTAGTAGAGTTTCCCATCACACAAAACATATTGAATAGACAGAAAGAGTGGATTTTTTAAGGTAGGAGTGTTATTGTAGACGCATGAGTTAATAGATATGTGAAGAGCTAAAACGGCATGTTCTAAGATATATTTTGGGGGTGGGAGGCTATGTTGTTAATTAGTATACCTAACTGTTCTGTTAGTGTATCTTATTTCGAAATTTAGTTATGTTTTCAAGTCAATATTAATTTTCTCACGACTGTTTTCTTTCTTTCCTTGGATTAAAGTCGCTTGCGCCCATCAGGACATGTGCGACTAGCCTAGTTAATGCCCACACAGTGGGCTATTCGCATGGGAGGGAAAAAGAACCACACTCCAATACGTTTTAATGCACATAAGGTGTGCTACTTAATTAGATCAACTTTAAATGGGGAATGAAGTCCCTATCAACATTGTCAAAAACAAAACAACCCAGATGGGTGGCAATCAAAACCACACACACACACACTCATTATGGTAAGTTACTGTATCGTACATTAAGACGCCAGGTAAGGCTTAGTAACACACACGGACGCCACCCTGGTTCAGTGCGTACACACTCATCGGGGCAGTTGATAACTAGACGAATGGGAATCGGGTCCACACACTTGTCTTTGCATGTCTGAACGTAGGAAGGGAAGGGACTCGGCAGGAAATTCCAAATGTCGCCCGGAACGTTGAAACGAATAGATGCACTAAAATCAAATCATTCTCAGTCACTAAATCGGGCTATTCCCTATTACCAATTCTGTATAAGCCATATTTTTAATTAGTGTCACGTTTATATATGGTTACAAATTTTCCTACGTAGTATTTAGAATTTGGTATATAAAGCGTACTTAGTTTATCCTAAAATAATCTAAAATGTCGCGAGTCAAAGAGACTCCGTAATTTGTTCGTCAGTATTTGAAGGTGAGTTAACTTGTGAACGGTGATTAAATGATCAAATTAGTTTTCAGTATTATCAAGCGGATTTCCAAGTCAATCTGAAATCCCTAGGATAATGAGGCATTTGTTTAGTAATAGCTCTTAAAGAGCTGTTAGGACGGCAAATTAAAGGCTTTTTTCTTGTGATGTTTTCTTCCCAACTTTCTTCCGCGTTCCGATTTCTTCATGCTGCCGTTCAGGGAATGCTTCAAACCCACGAATTTCCGTTAGATGTTCGGCAGCTTTCACTAGGGTATACAGAGGGACTCATAAGCACAAGCATCACAATAATAATTTGAGAGGATATGGGTTCCAAACTGCCATTGTTGTGGCCTAGGTTTTCGAGACCTCATGGATCTCCAAGTCAAGTATTTTACAGCGCCTATAAAATTGCTGGCCTTCTTGGAGTCCTCAATGGCGTCGTGTAGTCCCATATCCACTAATATTTGCTGGTCTGGGTCGTCCTCTTCCTGTTCATCTTTTGTTTCTTCAACATCACCATTCTTTCTTGTGCTTGTTCTGTTTCCTGTTCATCCGGAACAGTCTCAGCAATGCTGGTGTCCTTCGGAATAATAGCCATGCTGATAATTGTTTGTATCTCAGCATCGGATGTTATTTTCTGCCGCGGTGTTGTCGGGGTGGGCACAGTGCTTCTCGTCAAATTCAACGGTTTGAGGTCGAGTGGTAGGTTTATGTGTAAGGACTGGTTCAACTGCTACGTCGTGTACAGTGTGGTCGGCTGTCAGTAATTTGGCTTCCTTCCTCCTCTTCCTCCGCTTCTGGTTTTTCCTCGTCCTTTCCTTCTCCCATGACCCAGAACTATCTTTCTCGTTTATTGGCAAACTTTGTTCATCCCACGTTAATAGGAGTGTTGACCTTTTAACTCCAGCTCGCAGGCTCCAGCTACTAGCCAGAGCTTTGCATAGGGCCCTAATGGCCCGTAGTGCTGGATCTGATATAATCGCAATGTTACTATGCTCTGCTTAACTCCATCGCTCAAGTGCTCACTAGCTGCACTCGCCGCTTATAGGCATGACTGCCTTCCTTCTTTCAATTTATGTCTCTTGCGTCCACTCGCCCATGTGCGACGAGTTAATTCCCACACCGTTGGATCCTTAGTTTATTGTATGGGAGGGAATTACAGCCACACTCCCGTACGCTTTAATGCGAAATTTGGGGCACTGAAAACCCAAGCGACAGGTAATAACTGAAGATTAGTGGAAATCAATACCACACTCACACACACACACACGCACGCACGCATGCACGCACGCACGCACACACACACATAATTGGAGCAGTCTGTGTATCGCATATGAGACGCCAGGTGAGGATTATACTACCACCCTTGCTCCATCCCGGTTCCCTGCGTACACGGTCTTTGGGGTATTTGGTTACTAGACAAGTGGGAACTGGCCGACACTCGCCTTTGAGTTTCCAGGAGGGCTAGAGAGGAAAAGGGCCCAGCAGGAGGCTCCACATGTCAACCGCACCGTCCCTCAAACGTTGGAACAGCACTAACTTGTCCAATGTTGCCTTTTTTATCCTAATGGACGGTCCTTATCAGCCAATATTGTGTTAGCCACATTTGTAATTAGAGTTGCGCAGAAGAGTTTCAAATTTTCCTATATTATTAAAATTTTGAATTTTGTGTATAAAGTACACTTACAATTTCCTAAAACTTTCAAATAATCGTTGGTCAAAGTGATATTTTCTTCTCTTCCGAAGGGCGATTGACAGGTGACGGTCGGGACAGTGTTGTAGGTGTTCGCCTCCTACTTTGTCCCTAAACGGCTGACCTCGTCCCGGTTTTCTTTGTGGGCCATTTCTCCAAATTGTGACGTATATGTAATTTAATTACTTGTGTGTTAGTTTTAAATTCTTTTTTATTTTATTTTTGTTTCATTACATTTTATTGTAATGATAATTTTAACGAGATTTGATTACTTTCGAAAAATCACTTCTCTGTTTTGACCTGATTTGAACGTAAAAGGTATTACATTATTAGTATTTTTAGCTCACCTTGGTTGAGACGTTTTGTAAACACTAAGCGAAAATGATTGGTCATTACCAAGGCCATGTTCAACCCACGTGTTAGTCTGTTGTAAACAGTTTCATTTTTAAATTCATTTCCAGCGTGGGAATCTAATTCTTAGATAAGGCTATTCTTGCTTACGTGATAATTTACATATTTTTTACTGCGCTGTTCGGACAAAGTAAGCGATCATGTGACCCTTCAAGAGTGCCAAAATGACGTTTTAGTTGGGTTTAATTCTCAATCTCAGTGTTTTCTGGTTCAGTCGCATTTTAAATCTTGAGGGCTCAAGAGGTTTTTATTGTTGTTGCCAGCTTGTTCTGAAGTTCGTCTATTTTTTGGAATTTAATAATTTAAATTCTCTAGAAAACAACACAAGTGCTTTTCTTTATAAAATTTCTGAGACAAAGACGTTTAGGGGAAATTTATTCTGGAATTCTAAACAGAACATTATAAATTGTGTTTCAGCGAGGAACTGTTGCCATCAGTACAACGACCTCACCTGAAGTCATCGCCTTCCATCTTCTAACTTCATAGAGATTCGAACCTGGATTCAATTAGAACTGTTTAGTGATAGGACTTGTATTTTTCAATTCTAGGATTAATTTTTGGATTATATTCACAAACCGTAAGTCCTATTTCATATTTTTATCTTGTTTTCTAGGGAAATAAATTATTTTGTTAAAATTTACAAAGCTTGTTGACTTCGCACTTTTCTTTGTTACTTTTGTACGAGCCTACACGTGACAAAATATTATTACTTGAATTGTCCTTCCAGATTAGCAGAAGTGTTGGACGCTTGAGCCCGAAGGCTCCACCCTCATGCGGTATGGATGCCCAATCCTCTTATCGCATTTAGGGCCTAATTAGGTATTAATACTTACATCTCTGGCTATGTGACTTTCTCTCAACTCAATTAGCCGACAACTATGCACGAATGGCAAACGCGCCACTTTGTACGCTTGAATGAAGGACGTGAAGGAATATATCCCCTACACAGAATACGACCCTGACAAAGAATAACAAAGGAACAGATATTTCGCAGACCTAAAAGAAACCGTTGTTCTGAGGTTTTTTTTACATAAGTTTACACGATGGTAAGGGAGTGCTTATAAACACACTACTATACTCACACAAACACACACCACCCAACAAGCACATTTTATAAGGGATGGGGTTTTTGGGGAAGGAAAGACCAAGACATACACCGATACAAATTTTTGGCAACCATGATTAGCATCTCTATGGTCTAGAAATGTGGGTGGACCTGAAAAGGCCCATTTAGTTTTGGTGACTGGTCCTAGGTTTTAATGTTTCAGAAAATTGCCACATTGTACCATAGGCCTCATCGTAGCACAGGGTCTCCCCTTTCTTCTTCTTCAGAAGTCCTTCACTTCAATTCTGCACTCCATCCCTTCTCCTGCATGCTGCTATTGTTGTTGTTGTTGCTATTGCTGTATCTGTCTCTCCTCTCAGTATTCTTTCTCCTTGATTATTTCTTCGTACAAGACATTTCCGACAAGTCTTGCGCGATTTTTAAGAAAATGACATTTTGCCTGTCACCGCACTTCTGGCTCAGGTGCAACCTTACCTGATGAATGTCAGCCATGGCTTCACTCAATTTAGCGAGCTTGCTCATTTTGTTTGATTCATCGATGGGTAGCCAGAACTGATTATTCTAGCCATCTTGGCATCATTACTTTATTTTTGCATTCTTCTCATACTGGATCACAACCATCCCCATTTTTTTCCATAGGTTATTGGTGTTCCATCATTTCTTTTGTAATAGTTTAGGATCACTTCTCTCATACTGTTGTTTCTATAGTATTATCAAATTTTGCATACAAGATGATGCTCACCGTGTTAGCCAGAGCTATTGCAAAC
This sequence comes from Megalonaias nervosa, assembly GCA_016617855.1. Lineage (NCBI taxonomy): Eukaryota > Metazoa > Mollusca > Bivalvia > Unionida > Unionidae > Megalonaias > Megalonaias nervosa. The sequence goes on from JAECUM010005255.1 coordinate 95,939, forward strand.
TCTCCACACAAACGTTGAGCAGATATTGTAGGGTGGAAACGTCCTTCGTTGCTGCCTTAGTCTGGATTGAATCAAAGCCCCACAAAGCATATCCTCATGCATAATCGTCATACGAAATGATGTGGTTACTGATGGTACATAACCGCTCGGTGCTTCAAACGGTGTCAAGAAGAATCTCAAGTAATTTTTTTTTTCTGGGCAAAGTTAGGTTCAAAAGGTCTGATACACAAAGTTTGGCCATCTCGAGTGTCTTCTAACTGGGACACATTGAAGCGTTGAAACTCAAAAGGATTTTTGTCGATGGCTCCGTTCAGGGCCGCTAATGATACCAATGAGTAAATGTTTTTGGGTAGCTGCCTTTGGAAAACATGCTTTTCAACCTTGGACAAAAGACCAGAGACAATGGTAAAGGTGCTTACTTGCACGCGTCGTAGAGGATACTTGGCTGTCGTTCTGCTCAAAGTTGAATGTCGTTTACCACTTTAGGTAAGACTTGCACGTAAAGTCTGGCTTCGATGATGGTTTTGTACTCATTAGCATTGACCATCAACTGAAACGCGGTACTACTTCGATCAGTCTCAGACGTACATCCACTCCAAATACTTGTCTTGCAACCACGTGTCCAAATGCAATTCATCCATCATTTCTAAAGTGCGCCATATTTACATTATGGTCATTAAATCCAACATTTTGGTCTGCATCATCATCTGAAATCAGCGCTATGTCGTTCAACTTGTCCAAGCTGCTCCTGTTCTTTTTTCGAAACACGATAATAGTGGTTGTACATTTATATTACTGTTCTAGGTCAGAGCCTTCTCCCCTCCACTCGACTTTGTCCTCATATTACACGCACAAGCCCATTGGTGAAAGTTACCTACAAGCGTCCCTGCAAGAGGAACGTCACGTGGGGTAGAAGGCAGTGACCTCACTCAGTAACCAAACAAAACCACTATTAGCATACTAATACTGTCTATCACTCAGTTGCAAAATCATACCAGTGATGATTATGGAACCTTTAACTCAGCTATCATTGCCTGTAAATCGGAATCATTAAATCTCTGGTTCTATATCTGTGTTCAGAGTCGCCAGTGGTTTTCCATTTCTGCCAATACAATCTCGAACTCAGCTATGCTAATGGATTTTTCTCAATTGTATTGATTCTGCTTTGTGCCGCTGTGAGACGTTCTGAATAGACATGTATTCGTGAATGAAGCCATGATGAGATTGTTCTACTGCTTTCGCCAGTCACACCAGTTACTACTGATATGACACCAACAACAATTCCGATTGGTGTGCATATAATAGTTACTATATTGGTGATTCCCGTCACATCCAAACCAGCGGTCGTTGCCACAGCGATTCCGCAAATAGCATCTACAACCAAACACATGCGTTTGTATTTCACGAGAAACGCTGTTTTCTTGGCGACTTCATCTTGCAACTGTTGTTCCGCTTCGATTATTGTCTCGCGTCTGTAACATCGAGAGTCTATTATAGTTCTTCTATTAATAATGTTCATATAGAAACACATTTATTACGCCACTGAATCGGGTCTGAAATGATCGTTCTAGTCTTCCAAAAACACGTTAAATACAGTCGAGTTTTCTTTTCCTGGTCGATTTAATATTATTGCAACATAATCAAGGGGGATGCAATCGCGGTGGATTTTTCGATTAATTCTACTTCATTGTTGTTGGAGCAATCCCCGAGTGTTTTCGTGCTTGGCTGTGCAGTCAACGACCGAATATTTTCTCATGCTAGTAGAATGCTTTCAAGGTCTCTTCGAATTGGTATTGTTAGACCAGGGTGTTGATTTCTATTTTATTATATTGATTATATTTCAGTGTATACTAGAGTCTTTTAATGCTATAAATTTGAAGGAGATATTCGTCAACAAGAGAAACGAAATTGATATCAATGTTAGCATCCACTGTCACCCGATCAAACACCCCGTCGGCAAATTCCGGAACTCCATAATCGCGATCAGAATCTATCACATTTCTGTAATAATAAATCTAATCTTAAACGTAAACACCAGAGACGGTTAATTAAAAATTGAATATCATCTTTGACCACTAATTATATTGATGTCAGTTTGAAAGATTCTGCAATTTTGTAAGGATTGTTACATATTATTATTCGTAGACCAGGCTGATTGTTTGTCACAAATGTTAATTGACCCCACCCATAATAATAACCGGATACAATAAATAAATACGATCTAGACTCGCGCGGTATTAAGATATGAGATTAAGTTTATCAAAATCATTCATATTAGCAAGAAGAATTCAACCATTTGTTATCATATTATCAGCTTTTTCTTCTCCTTCATTGATCAGCTGTTGTTGATATGGTGAAAATGAAGTTACTACGTGTGGTGATAAAGGCACCTCTGCGATTTGTTCATTTACGTATTGTTTTGTTGTTGCATCAGCATCGTCAACATAGTCTTTGATAAACGCAACAGAATTACTCATCTATCCACCCCCACCCCCAATTTCACTGATCTCTCTACCAGGTTCTTTTCAACTCGCAGTTTCAAAACAATATCTTGAATGTCCAAACTGGATGTTCGCAGTCTTCCAAGTTCTATCTTCAAAAATCACAAGCTCGACCGGGTCGACGTCAATAACAACCTGAATGGAAAACTCAGCCAAATTCGCTTTGATGGTAAATCTCGCCAGATTCAGATCAGGGCCGCATCGTGGGGCAGTTGAGTATCCGTAAATATCAAAAGGCATTTCGTATATTATTAAGCATACTTTCTAACTGACAAGGTACAATCAATACGCATGTGGGGGGTTAGTTTAAGTGGTGGTGCAAGCCCATACGAGTAAAAATATTAAAGATGTTTGGGTGACAACACTGATGCTACCAGTGCGTTCCAGGTCCTGCTGTGAAATCTAGGTTAATGATGCCAGTTTTCCTTCGTGCAAGGAATCACGAATGCAAGATCATCCCGTATAAAAGACACCTCGAAAACGTTTGACTTACTTTGCAACAGTAAGTAAATTCACATAGGTCATTGGCGAGACCACAATTGAGGACCACTTACGCTCGGGATCCTTTGGCTCTCACGTCTAGATAAATAAAGACATTTTCCTTTTTCTCGACACACTCCACCTCTCACCATCGTTTTCAGGGTCATCCAGCGTGCAGTTGCGACAGCTTTTAACGCAGCCGCTTTTGTAACCACAGGCACCACAGCTGCTAAAAACGCTGGAATGACCGAGAGAAGTGGAAATATTCCATTAGTCTTTTGCATTTGTGCCACCTCTGGCTTGGATAATGTTATGTCACAAACGTGTTCTTTGGTTTGGCGCATGAAGCTATTTAAGTTTCGTTTGGGTCAACCACACAAGAATAATTCCAGTAACCTTGCCCGATAAAGTCCCAGTATGACCCCGCATACGTTTCATATTGCGCTCTTGTTTTGAAAGCTGCTTTGGGGTAAGGTCAACCTTAACTTCATAATAGGATATTATTATTTGAAACTTCAACCGGTTTAGTTACCATATCATGATGCTTGGAATATTTTATAGGTGTGTCAAGGATCCTCATTCAGTCATCTGTGCCCTCCAACAACAGAAACTTATCTGCGAGAATTACAGTCATGTATCTGTAACCACCTGTGACGGCGAGAGTTGGTGGGTTGGAGGAGTTGGCGACAAGATTGTCGGCACGAATGATCCCACCTACACGTGTATGAAAGAACGTGTCAACCACAGACTGCTTAAACAATGACTTATGTTTCAATGAAAAGTAATAAATCAGGAACAACGTACGAAAGTAGTGTTGAGATATTTGCAGACCCGTGCCAACGTTTTGATGTCGATCCAAGTACGACCGTAGCTTGTGGTATGCATCGTCCTACTTAACTGTTGTAAAAGTTTAGTAACATTTATTCGGATGGTTCATGATGACCATTTAACCACAAATAAACCTTAGACACTCCAAGCTTGTCAAATATAGAACATTGGTGGTGTTTATTTTATAAATCTATATTTTGAAATGCCTCTTACACGTATTTTGGCGCGTTGAGATCATATTCGGTACTTATTTATTACTGAGGTCATTTCGTTTAGTAATTTAATAAATAACATATTATATAGCTAATTTTGTTCATGATTGCAACATTACACAGCTTCAAGAAAGTGGGTTTGTCCTTTGGGATGATGTCATTTCGTTTAATAAACATGTTTACCTGGGAATATAATAGCCTACCAGAATTTTGATTGGTTGGTCGCTAAACATTCAGTCAAGGACCTGACCTTTTTTACAAGTAGCATGATCTATAAACGATTGTTCGACCCTCGTTCTGATTCTGAAATTGCGTGTTAGTTTTCTTTATATAAGGGATGTTGACCTGAGAATTAGTCATTCCTACGTTAAACATCAGTCTTAGTAAAGTCATTTAGATGTGTTAAATCGTTCTTTGAGATGATTTATTTAATTCACTTATTCATTGGAATTACAAAGTGCTCATAGACTTCTTGATAAAACAACTATTTTGAAATTAATGTGAATTCATTTCAAGACATTTTGTGATACATCGAGACTGTTAACACATCAAACTATTCCAGACTATTGGCATCTCAGCACAATGGATTGGGCTTCATTCGGATCACCAATGGAATTTTTTTAATATACGATACTTTTGGAGTTATGATAGAACGTTTCGGACTATTTAGAATTTCTTGCACGATACTGTAAGTTATTTTTTATTTTTTCACTTTGTATTTTAGGGAAATAAATTATTTGCTGAATTTACAAAACATGTTTAGTTTCACTCTTTTCTGTTATTTGGTTTAAGATCATAGGGTCGTAATATCTTATTGAATGAATTAAAAATGAATCTCCCCTTGACATCCCCAGAAAGTAAAGTCATTTCATGCACGGGCGATTCTCGACCTGCGATAGGCAAGATAATGATGTGTTGCTCGCAATGGCCGCTTGTAAACACACACTTTTACATTGTAGACAGTCAGGCAGCAGCACAAATCAGCCTCCAGACATCTATTGATCAAAAATGAGTTATGCTGACCTATCCTCTAGGCAGGGAATTTGGCCTGGATAAACACAAGGATATATTTTAAAGGATAGGTTTCTTTCCAGGTGAATGCAAGTGATACTAAAAGCCAAACAGTTGGAAACCATCCAAGATAGGTACCCGAAGCTTTAAAAGCTAAACTTAAAGATGAGCTATTGCAGATGGACAAGTCCAATATTATAAAACTGGTTACTGAACCAACCTAATGGGTAAACTCCCTCGTGGTCACGCATAGACTCAAAACAGGAAAAACCTAGAGTTTTCCTTTATCTCAAAGTACTTAAGATTCAATTCTTAGGTAATATTACCCTATGTTTACAATTGATGATGACACAGCAAAACTGACTTTTAAGGTTATTTAGGAGAAATATTCGTAACTTTTCGCAAACAGGATGGTACTTTCTTAGTTCTGCAAATCCGAATGACATTCCAAAACTTTATACATGCTGCGAAATTGTACTGTAATTTCTATTACATTTCCAACTGAAATCTTATTCTCCTTCCTGCACTCAAAAGGAAATGAATGTGATTTGCTATAGTGTATTTTTGATAAAATTCAATTAAAATGAAATAATATTTCGCACATTACAATTCCAAACAATCAGTGACAGAACAGAAACAGTGGTGCGGTTGATCGAATGCCAGTCCACTGCTCAAATCACATGAAAATCGGGATTGACCCATATTTTAAAAAAATCCAGTCCATCATAAGCGGAAAAGCAAAACTGAGTTGTGTTAATAGAAAAATAATTCCATCTATTCCAGACCAACTGAAAATGTAGTTTCAATGCGCATTCACTCACAATACGTCTCTAAATTAAAATTTTAAGCAAGAATTTTTTAAAACTAATTTCGAGCACTCGACGAAGTTCAAAGGTCGCTAGGCGGTACTATGCGTGCATTAATATATTGTGTATTGATGAACCTACCGTTGTGTATTTATTCTGGAATACAGCATAAATTCAATTAATTTGTTTCTTGTAGTGTATTCTTTTACTATGAAGCCTTAGGTAGAAAACAAAAAGAGTACATAATAAAAAAAAGTTGCTGCATTTGTATGGAAAAATATAAACTCCGTTTTTTTTTTCTGATTAATACTTCAGTCCCAAGGTCATGCAGTGTTACTCAGAAAACTCGTTCATATTTTCCTATACAAATGCAGTAACCTATCAATATTGCAGCGTCAAATTGGATGACGAATGGACATTAGAATACGACAAGTAACGTCTGACTAGACTTGACTTTAATTTGTGGGAAAGCGTCGATATGTGGTGTAAAGTGTGTGCAATATTCCTCAAAATTTGGCCTCTCGTTCACGTCAGTCGACTGGGTAACACCCTACACAGCGCTGTTTAGTTAGTAAGACGTCGGACCCTTAAAAATTATTTATTAAGGGAGAAGTCTTACATTCTAGGACTAGGGACTGAACTGAATCTATGCACATGAAATACCAAAAAAACACACATACATATGAAACACAATGTAAGCTCGGGACCTTTGCTCATCGCCTCCACATGTTTAAAACTAGGATATCCGTGCACTGTTAAACTTTTAATATTTTTAGACGGTGGTTTCTTAGCATTGGGAGAAAGCGCGTGTTTTGACATTATGCCATGAATTGAAAAAGAAAATGCAAGCGCTGCCCTTAATATTCCTTTTAAAACATATCGAACAATACAATAATAATTAAACATGACAAAAAGAATTAAAATACTCTAGTGAGTCTGCCGAAATAATTTTTTGTGTTCGGTCTTTCGTTCTTATCAGGGGGCACTTGGTTCTGGGGAAAGCTAATGATAACACCCTCTCCACGAGGGTGTTATCATCAGTTTTCCCCGTAATCAAGTGCATGTGGTCTTATCTCCCGTCCGGCAATGGTCAGCCGATTTTCATCAAAGGCACTGAAGACATCCTGTCCATCTTGTATTCCTTTATTACTTACAACAACTTAAAAGACATTCCGCGTTCGGCTATAAACTCCCCACATTCCAGCAATAAGGTAATCAATTAATAGCTTGTTGTGTACACACGTTAATTGTTCTTGAGCAGTGGATATTTTATGTACTATCGCAACGGTAGTTGTAGGACTCACGGTACAAATTGAGTTCCCCTAGCAAACCTACGCAAACACCATGATATTTAAAATCCAATAACTTTAAATTTCTGAGTGTTCATAATCGAACCTGTATTTATCAGTATAGAAGCAGCCTGGATGACAGCTTCTGTATAGAGAAAACCATATGAGTCGCGGTATTTTCTGGACCTGCGTGTGTTTGAAACGCATGCTTTCAATTCGGCACCAAAGAGTCGGATGCTAATTTCAGTAATGAGTATTCCAAATTAAAGTCTGTTAAAGAACTGAAGTTCTATCAGTAAAACAATGTCTCTATGTTGTTGTTTTTTTTTTCAGTTACAACCAGGATAAGCTTCCTAAAGATTCTATTTTTACTAAATTCTAACTTTCATTATCGTCCAATCCTGGACAGCCAAACCTAATATATACTTTATTTTATCTTCACCAATTTCTAGACTGGTTCCCATTTTTCCATCTCATTAGTACCACGAGTCCTATATTGGTAAACATTTCCTTTACCCAGTAGACTTGTTCAGGTTGGTTTCTCTAAATTGTTGACACAACACATAATAATATTGCGTTTGGGTTCTTTAATTAATTATTTTTTGAATTCTTGAAACTTTAAAAGCGGTAGGTTTCAACTATAAAACGGTATGTGCGATAGACGGCCTTTAAACGGTATTTGTGCCCTACCACCGTTAGATTCACACGTATGCACGTGTTACACTTTCGATATATTTGCCCTGTAGGGACTCTAATGCTAAAGAACATGAATTTCCCACATGAATTTCCACAAAGGCCATATTAGAAAATTCGTACCGATGGTAAAAAAGTTACCTTTCCACTGCTGACTGTTATTTTTTTTGAAGTTGACGTTTTAAAAGTCTTATTTAGACAGTTATACGAAAATTGAAAGTGTACATGTCTCGTAATGGCAATATGCGCAGTTTGCGTAGTCGATAATGGTCCATAGTACTCGTCTCAAGATTTCGCTAATTTTGCGAAAGAATGGAGATTCGAGCAAACGACATTAAGCGCATTACATGCTATGTCAAATGGATTAGCAGAAAAGACAGTTTTTATTGTTTTAAAAGGCAAAGGAAAGCAAGCACAACTCTTATGTTTATATTATTGAACATATGAATTCTCCCCTTGATTGTGGCTGCACACAAGCCAAGCTGTTACTGGGTAGGAGAACCAAATCTGTATTGCCTATGCAGACCCAACTATCGTGCAACAAAAAATGCAGTAATTAAAAACTATGCATAAGAAATATTTTGATAGGTCATCAAAACAAATGAAACCCCTCCGTATAAATGACAGTGTCAGAATTCAGTTTGGTAAAATCTGTAAACTACTAAAACTATCATTGAAGTTAATAACAATAGATCATTTTCCGTTCACACTAAGGATGGTGGTATTTCCGCCGAAACAGACGGTTATTCAATAAAACTGGAAAAGTTATCTGAGATAACCCCACATGCTGCTAATGTCTTGGCGTGTCCTAAAAATGGAACCTATTAGCACCAAGTGAGAAAAGAAAAATTGCGTTTATACAAAATAAAATTGCGTTATTACTAGGTAATATTGCGTTCTTACAAGAAAGTATTACGTTATTAGGAGACAACATTGCGTTATTACGAGACAGTATTGCACTATTCCAATATAACATTTAGGAATTACGAGTTAACATTGCGTTACTATGAGAGCATTGCGTTATTACGAGATAAAATTGTATTATTACGAGACAGACTTGAATTATTACGAAATTGAATTTCATTATTACGAGATTGGATAGAGACTAAGTACTAATACATAGAATTTATATTTAGGCTGATTTATAGAACATGGCGGATATTTGGACATAGACACTTGGATGAAAATTATATATTAGACTCAATGTTTAACAAAATATATAAATTAGAACTTTTAGCACGTAATCGTCGAATCGTAATAAGCAGACCCACGATGCAAAGAAATCTGAAGAATGTTCGACTTTATAGGAAGGAAAATAAGACAAATCTCATTCAGGTGGCTGCAATTTTTCAGAAAGTGATAGAGAAGTCGGGATGTTTGAATGGATACAGATGGATGTACATAAAATGTTTAAATGGACCAGTTTCTCAATACCTGAAAATAACGCTCTCGTGTTATCTCTCAAAATCTCGCAATTCCAAAACGAGGCTCAAAATTTCAGAACCTGATATATATATATCGCCAATGATTTACAGTGTTTAACCGTCGAACAATCAAAAGAAATCTTAAATCTGAAACGGCCATGCTTGTATCGCGCAGCTACGCCCAAATTTACAAATTAAATGTCGCCTCTCAGTTACAATAGTTATGAGTCTGATGTTGACATGCAACATTTCACAGTCTGTTTCGGCTCTCCAAAAGTGCTCAGTGGATTGGATATTTTTTTTTTTAAATTTATCAGCAAATGAATTTACGTCAGAATTATTACTATTTATGGCTATTTAGTAAAACAGTGATGAACGAAACATATTTGGAAAAGAAATCGCATCTGCATTTATTGCTAAAAGGCATGTCATTGAAATTAAAGTCCTTATTTGTGTACGTGAAAGGTGATTACATCCATGAAAAATAAAATACCAATAACTTAAGAATAATGTTCTTATAAATTCAAATACCTAAATTAATTAACAATATTATTGAAAATAAAATACCAAAACTATAAAATAATGTTATTTAAAATTAAAATACCTAAACTATAGATATTTTTTAATTAAATAGCAAAACTATAGAACAACTGTATTTTAATTACACTACCAAACTATAGAATAATGTTTCAATTAAATTTGTTTTGATAATTTTCAGACGTAGATCCATTATATATAGGCCTACCTCTAAACACGACTTGACAAATATTATTAAAACTTAAAAAGAGAAGGAAGTCTGCACTTGCCACTGTCTCCTTCTGTCTTATCAGAACCAGCATCTGGGTCATAACTTTCAAACTATGATGAAAAGTTTGTCCGTCAAATGTTGCTCACGCCACCTGACTTCAGCGTTCATGACATTCCTAACATGTTTCTCCTAAGTTGCAGAAGTTAGCATAGAAAAATTTGCTAACATAAACAACTCTCTTTACGTAGATAGCGCCGCATCACATCCGAAGTAATCGGAGTACAGGACTACATTGTTACAAGCCCGTGTTGCACTATATACTGTGATGAAGCGTGGATATTATCTGATTTTTACAGAACCGAACAATGTTTAGGACCAAGACATTTCAAGATTCAATATTATTCAGATGAGTTGGCATATACGACTTTTTACACGTAACGGCGGCATTGGGTCTTTAAACCTTCAGATCTTCATAAAGAAAGATAAGAAAAATATATAAACAATTAAAACCTTGTACTAAGGGGGTCGTCCACACATGACGTCAAGCAATTTTTGCCATTTTTTACCACCCACCCCCTCGTCACACTTCACCACAAAAACCCACACCCCCTCTATGTGACGTCATAGATATCTTAAACCCCCCTACTTTTTTTCCCCACAATTTCTTGTAATACTGAAAAGTAAATGTATTGTAAATCAATTAACTATGAAAACAAAACAACAATCTTTTATGTAAAATAGTGTTTAATTAATCAGGCTTTGACAAGGACTGTTTGGCTGGTTAAAAGTTTATAAAATTATTTTAAAAAATTTAACTAATTTTAGACAAAAAACAAAATGAAATGTAAATTAAACACATCAATTACTTCAATTCTTATTAACATTAAAGTTTCAACAAATCCACACAAATTCTAAGGGTTTAAAATCTGAAGTAGTTGTAAATGAATTGTTTCTCGTCATAGTTATCATTATCCCAAAGCAAAGTAAGATGCTCCTCCATTGAACAAACAAGAAATCCATTTGTTTCTAGATTAACATCATTTATTGGAAGGGATGTTCCCTCCAAATCGAGCTCCTCCTCGTCAATCCAATCCACACTTTCTCCATTCTCCGCATTTGCTTGTATGACCATCATTTCGCGTTGCCTTCTAGCAGCGACTCTCATTGGTCTGATACGCTTTGATGGAACTGCTATTTATTTGTGAAGGACTGAGTGACTGCGCAGCATGACCAGGCAACTGAAGTACACGTGGCATATCTTGCAACTTCTCTCGTTCAGCACAGATTGAAGTGAAGAGCAATAAAGATCGTAGGGAACTGTCCGAAATGTGTTTGCTGACCGCGGTAGAATGTCTTCCGTTTTGAGACTTTGAGTTGCAAATAAAGATGGAAATTTGTGCAAGGCTCCATTTGTTGCTCGTTCTGGAACTTTAAGTCCTTCACATGTTTGAACAAGGGGTAAAGAAGGAGGAAGAAATCTGTCTTTTATCACGCTGAAGTATGAGCTTCGTGCTTTCGAACAGCACATGTTGTCGATACACTTCATAATCTGAAGCAAGTATTGGCTTGAGCGGACATGTGTGTTACACCAGTTTTGATCTCTACAAAATATATCATGTTCCATGAGCTCTGAATTTAATGGATCCATATACTCTGCAATGGTTGGGTAATTGTCTACAGTCAACTGTGACCATATTTCGGCCAACGTTTTCCAGCAAATTAAAAGTTTTTCTTCTCAAGCTCAATGTTAATTGTCTTACCTCGTTCGTCTAAATGGCTGTCATAGTTGTCATGAGGCAATATTAATCCACTCATTTCCCTGCCCATTGGCGCCATCTTTCTCTCCACTTGTACAGGCACTTCGTCCCGGAATATTTGTTGCAACGAAGACAGAGTCAAGATCGTGTTTCAAGAAACGGTGGATGGCAACCTTAACGACTTTTTGATACCGTGAGTTTTCATCCGGCCCACCATCAACAGTATACAAGAAAATCGGCTTGACCAATTTATCAATACCAATCCTGCTTATGGTATCGAACTCTGTCACACACAACAATTTTTCAAAGTCAAATCCATGGCTGAATGCTGTTGATGCGGAGTGTTTTCCAGATCGGATGGCTATAAACATTGGGCCAGAAACGCCAACAGCATCTCTGTTTCAAAGACCGTTGCGATGGATCTCAATGCCGGCATACACCGAGGGTATAAGCTTGTGCCGGGCAGCAACTACCCAGTTATGGTCAGGAAGGCTTACTTTATACTCAGCGTGCATTAGCAGTGAACTCTGCTTATTGGCAGCGACCAGACCAATTGGGACTCGACATTTATCGTCCTGGTTGATAAAACAAACCTCATCCGGTCCAAGCATGGAAGACAGTTCTTCCAAATGTCTTATTGCAGCTGAGCAAAACTGGCCATCAATATGTTTAGTGAGATAATCATTTTCAGCTCTAATTAACTTTACTGGGACAGTGGTTACATGACGCTTACCTTCTGACGACGAACTACGCTTAGAAAGTAGACTAGGGTATAGTTCACTTCGGCTTATATTGAAGCCATCTTGTTTTAAATGCTTTGTTAATTGATCTAAGGTTTTGATACTTCTTTAGACTTCTAACTGTCTTTTTTCATGAGACGCTGAACTATATATTGTGATATCCAGTATTGTTTGAAAAAGCAATGGTTGTTCCTCTTCGATTTTTGGCTGACCACATCTGGCCCTGATATTCAGTTCTGTGCGCAGTTCAGGATTACCTTCCAATAAAGCGTTCAGTTTTGATTTTTTCAAATCCCTTACTTTCTGGGATCTTCTTTGATCATCAATCTTCCTCTTTAGTTTCTTGACCAACTCAGTTTTTCTTTTTTGTTTATCTTTTAACTCCAAGTTATGCTCATTTGAAAGTAGTCCTTGTTTCTGTCGATTATACAATCCAACGAGATCAGAATTTATGACATCAATTTGGGACTTTAAATGTAATTGAACAGTAGCATTTCTCGGAGTAGCAAAATGGCTTGTAGAATGCAATGTTTCAGAAGTAATGATATTCAAGACATCAGTCGGTTGTTCATTGGACTCTAAATTATCCTGAGTAGAAACTTTTTTTGAAACTGATGGTGCTTGTTTTGTCCAAAAGTTAAGAATTGATCCTTTCTTCGTAACGGAGATCGCCTTGAGCTCTTGCAACATACGGTTAACTATCTCAGCCAAATATGCGTCATTCTTGATGCTATTCCACTTTATAACAAGTTCATCTTGGCACATCTTTTTGGTTTTTTGTAGGATATGCTAGCACATAAGCGTTAAATTTATTTTTATCCATTGCTATGGGCTGCCGAAAAGTCATGAAAATTAAAACTAATGTAACACTTGACACTTTACGTTGAATGGTTTCAATAGCGTAAATGTTTCTAGTGCCGCACACTGGCTCAGTCCTCAAAGTTCTTCTCTCACCTCATCCAGTCTGTTTTAGACTGCTTTTTTAATGTCATCAAGCTTCAAAGACTCTTTGTACAAGTAGGACCGTTTATAATCTAGCACTTCAGTGGTGTCAACAAAAGGTTTTCAATAAATAGAAAGAAAAAAAAGCTAACATTTGAGATATTTATTTCCTTTAATATACGGCTTCCCAGCGCGACACAGGGCCCAACCTTGGCGCTACTCAGCTAATTATATTTGTTGTTTTCTTCACATAAAAGTATTAAAAGATTACATGTTCATTGCGGACCGAATACCGTCTTTCAACTTACTAAACTCGTGTGTCTTTGATCTCGTCGGACTGTTGTCAGGATGGTGATAACTTGTTAGCCCATTGTTTTACTTTTCTAAAGTCTAAGTTTAATCACCAGTAGGCCTGCAGTTTATTTAGTCTACATTTTGTTTTTAAAGTGTGTATTACATTATATTAAAAAAGGAATAACATTAAGGATTAAACAACAGTTTAATCCAGCTAAAGGTTATAACTATTACCCAACATTTCATCTGAGATAACAATATTAATATAAGTCGTCCACGGGCGAGTTGTTAACTATTGCGGATAAAAATGGACTGAGGATGCAGGTCACAAAATCTTTTTTCTTCTGATATTATTTTTGAAAGAAGCGTTTCACACTCATATTTATTGTGACGTCACATTTCTTCAGCACCCCCTCCCCCCGTCACACTTCGTCACAAAATTTTTACCCCCTCCCCCGTCACTGCGTGACGTCATATGTGAACGACCCTTAAATGAACGTGCTATTTAAACCGCTGAAATACATATTGAAAAAGGCTGTATTGCCTTTAAATTGATGGATTGTCAAAGGTTAAACCAAATCTCGGTAGCGTAGCTCGAAATGAATGACCATTCATTTTCACATATCATTAGTATTATGTCTGTCTATATTTACGATCATAGATTGAAAGGGTCATTTTTAAACACATCAGCAGCAGAGAGGGTGAACCCTACAACTTTGTAGAGACCTTATTTTTGAAAATTAAGGGTTCCCTGAAGAAAAAAAACATTTTGCTTTAATAATGAAAACGTCTTTAATTGACCAGATTTTTTCACAATCTAGTCACGTGCGTATGTCATTCACCCTCTCTGCTGCTATGATTTTTATCCAAAAATTATATCAAGTCCGTTGCGATATCTTGACCTAGGATCATGTAAATTTATCGTTACAAAACCAAAGGGAGCGGTTTGTGCTTTTGAAAAGAAATTTTTAAATTTGTTCATGTCCATGTTGCCTGAACACCAAGTATAATAAATATTCTGCAGCGTATGATTATCTACGCCATTAAATACAACTAAAATATTACAGTTGTCTCTGATTACTTTTGGAATTTGTGTATATCTCTGTGTAACATAAATCACGTCTGTATTTTTATGTCTACCTCGTGAAAATATTCTAGCTGGATTTGATTGTTTGTCCAGCATAACATCATCATACACTATTAAATTATTAATAAATACATCAAGATCATTTACGGATGGCGCTTCATCAATGTCAGTAATAAAGTCTATGACATTGTCTTCATGTAACGATTTTGCGTTTTCATTAAAATCTTTAAGTACTTCGTAACATCGCTGATCATCTACAGATGGCGCTATCAAATACAATTTATCCCACTTCAGCCATCGCATTATTAGATTAAGCAGTAATTGCATCTTCCCACTTCCAGATGGGCCTATTATAATCATTCTGATAGAATTTGGTAACGCTGGATGGTGCTTTACTGGCTCTTGTTTTCGTGTCGCAGAAAAGTCAATTATATCCATATAATTAATAATATGAGTCTATATTGTGTTCGATGCAGAACACCTACCGATACTACTGAATTAACGACAGTAACAACAAGAAATAAAAGACGTGCACTTACAGGCAAGTGTGTGAAATGTGGTACCAAGAAATATAAATTTGTCTCCATGACTAAGTCAGGAACAAAGACAGGTGGGGGTGATATAGCCGTTTCGTTAGGAAAATTACCAGGAACTCCGTGGGCTAAATACCCTGGTGAGAAACATTTACCCGGATATAATTATTGTGGCCCAGGAACTCGTCTCGATATCAGACTCGATGATCAAGATCAACCAAGACCCGGAGAGTATCCAGTATAAGATTGATCAAGCATGTCACGTTCATGATGTCGCGTATAAAAGTAAGGATTTGCAACACCGACATCTCGCGGATGTAAAATTGATTCACGCGTTAAATTCTATACCTAATAAATCTCTCAGAGAAAAATTAGCTAGTTTTCTAGTAAAAACTGCTATGAAAAGTAAACTAGTGTTAGGGGCTGGTAATTAATTATATAATTATCATAATGGAATCTGTTTATTATTCCCCGAGAGGATTCTGGAGAGGTAAGGCAGCGATTAGTAAACTCGCCGAAGCAGCAAAAGTTTCACGTGATGTCGCTGCATCATGGTTAGCACGACAGGCAATATGGCAAATCTTCCTAAGTCCACCTAAAAGAATTCATTACGCGCATTTTGATGTTAGTGTCCCTAATGAAATTCATCAAGCGGATATACTGTTTTACCACACGATACCATTAAAACACGTGGACGAAAATCACGCACTTACAAATACGCATTGACTATCGTTGACGTTGCTAGTAGATATAAAGAAGCGGAGCCGTTATCAACGAAAACAGCATCCGAAGTTGCATCTGCGTTCGAACGAATTTATCAACGTGGTGGTCTACGATGGCCAAAACTACTACAGGTTGATCCTGGCAAAGAATTTCTTGGAGTAGTATCATCGTTGATGAAGAAACATGACGTTAAAATCAGACGAGGACATACTGAAATTCATCGTGATCAGGCAATCGTTGAACGATTTAATAGAACACTTGCCGAGCGGTTATTCGGATACCAATACGCAAAGAAATATCTACTGACTTTAAAGATAGATCTCGTGAATGGGTTGCAAGATTACCGAGTGTGATAGCTGCGTTGAATAATGAAATTACTCGTGCAACTTCCATGAAACCTTCTAATGCGATCAAAAAAAAATATATATCCCGTAGCAATGGCTACGGACAACGACATGAATCTTTCTCTCAACCAGTATTAGGTAATGTTACAGTTAGATATTTATATGAACCCGGCGAACTTGAAGGCGGTAAAAAAAGAGCAACCGATCCTATCTGGAGCGTGACTACATATAAAATTTCTAGCGTGGTTAGATCCACTGGTAGACCTCCAATATACAGACTAGATTCTACGGCCCCTCAACGTGGATTTGTACGTGAACAATTACAAGTAATTCCTGAGGATACGCAATTACCACCAAGCTCAATTTTGTAAATGTCCAGAGCCTCGACGTCGATTACAATCAAGACAAGTCAGCATTACATTTTCACGTGTGTGACCAAGATCACTATTAATTCTGTCTACGGTAAATTGTCTTGGATTCGAACACTGCCATGACATATTACAGTTGCAACTTGCGCAATGATTATTTTGTAGTTCTTTTAGTTTTATAATAAATTCAACATCAATATCAAAATCACGATTATTTTTTTGTCACATTGCTTATAACCAGATAGTTTTTTCTTATTACGTCATTATTAACAGTTTGATCATTATTTTCTATAAAATTCATAATAACCCTATGTAGTTGAGATATTCTTCTAACACGAGATACTGCAAGATAGACTAAGTTTGACCATTCGATACGATCATCTACAATCCAGATATTTGTATCAGAGATAGTTAATCCTTGTGACGAATGAATAGTTATAGCGTATCCTAACACCCACGGTGATTTATTCATACTCAGCGCATTCTCAACGACATTAATATCGACTAAAACAATGTCATTCAAGACAAGATTCTGTACCCTTGGTGGAACCGAGACACCTGGTATTTCAACTTCAATATTCTGTCGTCGAGTATCTGAGGGGCGATAACACAAAGGTACAGGTAACGTTGGAAACTTTTCTTTATGTAACGTAAATAATTTCCTTTGCAGTTCATCACGAACTATCTTTCTACTCGCGACTATCAAATCAGCGGGATTCCATAAAAT